>JAHREE010000278.1:2542728-2575491 GCA_033628505.1 Tringa tobata
ACACTGGAAGAGGTTGCCCAGAGAAGCTGTGGCTGCCCCATCCCTGGAGGGGTTCAAGGCCAGGCTGGATGGGGCTTGGAGCAACCTGGTCTGGTGGGAGGTGTCCCTGCCCGTGGCAGGGGGTTGGAACTGGATGATCTTTAAGGTCCCTTCCAACTCTAACCATTCTATGATTCTAAAGTGTGTACAGGACTCTCCTGGGTTTGACTGCCGCTCCAGTTAAGCTTTTAGTTGATTATTCTCTTAAGCAGACGCTCTCCTGACTGAATTCACTTTAAGCCAAAGCACTGGGGTCTGTACGGAAGCAGCTTTGCTGAAGGTCGGTGCCCACAGGCCTGTGTGAGAGGTCCCGTCCCACCCGCTCCCAGGCTCCGGGTGCAGCTGGAGCTGCGGAAGGCGCTCGCTCCGCTCCTACGGAGGGTGGGAATGACCCCTCCTGCTGGGGCCTGTCCGGCCGGAGCTGGGAATGCTGGATTCCAGACTCAACACTACAAGCTGCTAACTCCCGCTTCGCCTTTTAATCCGCTGTAAATGCGGGGAGACGAACCCTAGGCGGGCTTCTTATCTGACCTGTGTTAATATAAAGAGGATTACGTAGCAATTCTTTCCATTTTTGTGATATTTTGCACTTTTTGCCTGAAGCTAGTCTGTATCTTGTGCATCTAAATATCTTGGGCACGTGCCAGCTAGCGGTACGTCGGGAGATGGGCGGTTCTGCGTCGGGCCGTCCGCGTTCAGGCTGGAATTGCTTCTCTGCTGCACATCTGAGTGAGGTCTTCAGCATATTAAGACTTTCAAATTTAGCTAAGTGGTTTATATATCAAAAAGTGAAGCACTCTGAGAAATCCGCTACTGGAATGGGATCAAATTAGGTGAAGTAGCAAATCCAATTAATTTTTTTTATTGGAGCACTCTAGTGTCTCTGGTGAGACATTCGTTCTTCTGTGTCATGACAAACTGTCACGTTTGTGCTTTCTATATGGGTTCCTAGCTTAATCCTCAGCGTAAGAAACACTGAATTCGATATCTTTACAAAGATCTTTTCACATGTCCTTGAACACATTGTGCTTATTTCAGGGATAAATTATATTTGCCTTTGTATAATCACATTGCTGTGCAGAGTGTTCGCAATCCTTAATACTTGTAATGAAGATGGTTCAAGTTCAACGCTAATTTCACCAATTACTTCTTTTTTTTCTTTTGACACCTTCAGTAAGCACTTCTGCAGCTTGTGAGAAATTGGAGAGAGACAGGAAGGAACTGCAGGTCGCTTATGAAGGGTTTTTGCAGAAGTTAAACCAGCAGCACCGGGATGATTTAGCTGAGCTGGAGGAGAGGCTGAAACAGTTCTACACGGCAGAATGTGAGAAACTCCAAAGTACCTGCATTGAAGAAGCTGAAAAGTACAAAGCGCAACTCCAGGAGCAGGTTTGTAACGTTTGGAGTGGAAATGTTCTCTAGCAATTGCCTTCTGCTACAAACGAGCCTTCAGAGAATCCTGCAGTTATTTTATCTAACGTGAAACTCCACTATAAAAATATTACTGCCCTACGCTGCCCAGATCTTAAGCTTGTATTTAAACGTGGTGGAGGTTCCTCATGCTCTGCAAACTTCAATGGCTTTTAGAGCTCTCCTGGATATTTGAGGCAGTTTTAAGATTTATAGAACCATCCCTGGCCAATGACCCTGCTTTGCAGCAGCTCCGTGTGTGCCACAGACACATCCATCATCCTGTTGGTCGTGGTGAGCTGTAGGCATCATTTGCATCTATTAAGTGTTGGATGTGGTGTAGCTTCTCCTGTGGCCATCTGCTCAGTGGTGCCCAGGCCACAGAAAATGTACTCGAGGTCCTGTGTAAAGCCATTGGGACAGCACTGTAAACGAGGGTTGACACGTGTAAGGGGGGGAAATAACCACGTTGTTGTATTGCAGGTGGACAACTTAAATATCACACATGAAAACTTTAAGCTTGAACTTGAAAACAGCCACTCAGAAAAAGTAAAGGAGCTGAAAAAGGAGTATGAATCCTCTTTTTCAGGCAAGTATATTTTATTCAACTGCATGCGCTGTATTACTGCCAGCCACAAACAAAAATATTCAGACTTTTTCATCATTATGTCCACTTCATTGTTGTTGGCGGTCAGCTGTTTTTAAAAACATTGGCTGAATTCCTTCCTTCTCCTATAAGGAGCACCTCGAAATTGAAACTGGGGATAAGCAGGCTCGAGTGCTTCCCAGACTGACACGGGAACATTAAGAAATACCACCCACTGCTCGCAGTGTAGTGGGGCAAAGGGTGTTTTTGAGGGAGGGGGTGGTGAGTGTGCTCAGTTGTAAGTGGCATTGCATCTAATTGATTCAAGTGATGATGATGATGATGATTCTCACCCTCCCTCCCACTCCACTTGATAGCAGAGTTTCCAGTGATACTTTTCCATTGTTAAAACTGGTGACGTTTCCACAGCAGTCAAAGAGCGAACTCCTTCGTGCAGCATCTCCACAGTGGGAAAGGAAATATTTTCTAAAAGTTTTTAGAAGACACAATTTGAATTTTTGCTGTGTTTCCCATCAGAAACCCAGCTTTTGTCAGCTGTGGCACTTGTGCTCAATTCTTCCATTTGTTGCGTGTAGACGAATGCTTTCAAAATTGACATGCTGTCAACTAATTGGATAAGTGAGGGGGCAATCAACAAACCTGAAGCAGCAATAAATCAGATGCCCTGTACGTGCTTTGGATCAGTTGAGGATAAATGTTCTTTCCGTGTTTCATTGGCTCCGCACCTGTGCGTATGTGTATTGTTGGCTTTTTGTGCTGCTGCTTTTCAGAAAGAGGCTTCACGTCTTACGCGGTATTAAACGTCTGCAAAAATAATTTCTTGCAGAGCTCAAGAGTGCCCATGAATCCGAGAGGAAGTCACTTGAAGATTCCTTCAAAGAGAAGCAGGAGTTGCTGGAGGTTTGTTAAGGGTTGGGGTCACTGCAGCAGTCCAAAACTTCAGAGGCAGTTTGGAGACATGCACTGAAGCCTTGGCCTAACTACACTGTGTCTTCTCATTTCAGAAAAAAATCAATGAATTGAAATGCGAAAACGACTCTCTGAGTGAGAAGCTGAAGTTAGAAGAGCAAAAGCAAATAGCCAAAGAGAAAGCCAATCTTGTAAGTCTTTAACCTCAAAAGTAATGCAGATGAGCAGATGGTGTAAGCCTGGGTTTGTTTCATTTCATAATAAGACAGGTTTGAAATGAGGCCTGATAGGGCTCCCAGGCTTATTAAATATTTCATGTAAATGACTCGCCTGCCAGAAGATTTTCTCAATCTCTGCAATGTTGTGTATTAACCTCACTATTATAAATCCATAAAGCCGTTGACTACCTAAGCCGGTGGTGCAACTTATAGCCAAAGTTAAACTGAAGAGCTCTGTGTAGGCAGCAGTTGTAGCGTAGCTTTCTCCGAGTCGGTCGATAAATGTTCTGACGGTGCTATGATCAGTGTGGGCATCTCTCCCTGCTACAGAGCTCCCTCGTACTTGAACCTTTGATGCCTTTACTCAAACATGGATGCATGTTCACTGCTGATTTATCCTTCAGATATATTTCATCCTGCCTTTCCTCCCAAGGCTGCTGTTATTAGTAACGCTCCTGGCTTAGAAATGTCCTCTGAGAGAGGTTTCTCTGCACTGGGAGGCTTAGACACAAACATACTTATCCTCTGCTTACCTGGAAATAACTGGAATACCAATAGTATTGCTTTATCCCGCAATGAGAAATTCCATGAGAAATTCCACTCAGGATCCTCCTAGTAGAAGTTGCCCTAGTTTTCACTGGAATTTGATTTCTTCTTATTTTTTTCCTCTCTTACTACTTATTCTCGTGGCGAGACAGAGCTGTCACGAGAAGAATCTGCACCCACAGCGTGTTGCTGTGGTTGGCAGAGATGGTGCCAAGGAGAACCGGGAGCTTGAACTGTATTCCTCAGGCGTGCTCTGACCTTGCTTAATGTAAAGGAGCAACAGTCAAGTGCCTTTACGTAGCACTTTGCATCCTGACAGCGTAAGAGACATCATGAGCTTGAGGCTTCTCTAAGGCTGATTTGACCCAGTACATTCTTCTGCTCTAAACACAAATTCTGCACTGTCAGAATTCCCACTGGCCCTTTGAACACAGACACGTATTTCCAACTCTCCAGTACTGTGTAGAGAGTGTCACTTGATATTCCCAGCTTTTTGGCTAAAACCTTATCTTGGCCTCTCGGTCTTTTTATCTGGCTCTGTGTTCTACTATGTAGTGGCTCAGATTCAACTTTATAAAGACATTTTAAGAGCACTGGGGCAGAGGAGGGAAAAGAAAAAAATAGATTAAATTTTGAACAAACTGTAAGTTGCACTTTGGCTTTTCAGGGTCGCTTTTCCGGCTAGATCCCAGATTCCATGTAAAGCCACAAAAGGGAGGAACGAAGCTCAAATTGTCTGCTGCCTCCTCTGAGGCAGCACAGCACACCCTGCTCTCACGTGGGCTTCTGTTCAAAACTAGAAATGAAATGAGAATCCTCATGCCACAGTCCGTACCAGCAGGCAGGAGTGTGAAATGTGGAGGTTACCTGAGATGTGTACTGGCTTTGTCCTGGTGGGACACAAACTGGGGTTCCTGGTGCGACAGCGAAGCTGCTCCTCGCTGTGGCACACCAGCATTCTTACCCAACTATGCTAAAACAAGTTTTGTTTGTTTTTTAAAGATAAGCCTGTTGTGTAACTAAGTTTAATCATTGGTTGATTTTTGTTTGCGTTCCACTTGGGCTACCTGGAAATGGGCTCAGACTTGCTTTATTTCTTCTTATTTTTGCCTTTGAAATGCAGAGAATATGTTTTACCCCGCGGTGTTTGAACAGTTCCTTGCCGTGGAAAAGACGTCCCTGAGGACACCAGGTCTCCCCCTGCCCTGTCCCCTCTCCCCTCCACCTCCTGGAAAACAAAACAAAACAAAAATAAAAAAGAAAGTTCAAGCTTGCTGTATGGTAGCTACATCATGGATGTACAGCAGCATAGATTTTTATGTGTAATTGCATTGCTAGGCTTTAAGAAGAATGTAAAAACAAAAACTTTACAGAAAAACCAGCTTCAGACTCAAAACAGGGAAAATCAGCTACAGTCAAGTTCATGGCTTGAAATTTCGGGTGGTTTATGAACTACTGCAGCATCTGAAAACGCTTCAGATGTTTACTCTAATTACCTCTTGGGATGGGTTATGAGTAATATGAAATAAATTTTGGAACTCCTAGCCTTAAAGGGAGGCTTTGGGCACTCCCGTAAAACAAGTTTTGCCGTGACAGTTTCAGTGCCTTCCCTGGGCTCAACAGGGGTTTTTCACATTTGAATAAACTGTTTTCTGAACAGCTTCTAAGGAAAACTCCAGCTGTCCACCTACACCTCGGGGCAAACAAAAGCAGAGGAGAAAGTGGCAGCAGATCTTTTTTTTTTTTTTTAATTTATTCTAAACTGTTCAACTTGATTTCGCTTAGAACAAGTAACTTTAATTACTGCATTTATTTTCTTGCTCTCCTTAAATAGCAGAGAAACGCTTAAATTGTTCCTGAAATTCCGGGTACTAAGCAAACTCTCTGAAAATCTTTCAGAAAAACCCGCATATTATGTATCTGGAACAGGAGCTGGAAAGTTTGAAAGCGGTGCTGGAGATCAAGAATGAGAAACTCCATCAGCAGGATATAAAGCTAATGAAGATGGAAAAACTGGTGAGTTTTCCTGGGGGTCTGGCGGGTTTGGAACATGTGTCCGAGATACGTTCTGACAATGAGCTCGGGCTGGTCAGTCTTATGCGTGAGGATTAATTTTTTTGGTTTAAAAGGAAAAATGAAATGATGATGGGACACGCTCACGTTGTGGGTACAGTTCTGTCTGCATCGGGCTCTAACGGAAAGAGGGGGAATCATAGAACAGTCTGGGTTGGAAGGGGCCTTAAAGGTCATCGAGTTCCAACCCCCTGCCCTGGGCAGGGACACCTCCCACCAGACCAGGTTGCTCAAAGCCCCGTCCAGCCTGGCCTTGAAGGGATCCCCAGATGCTGTAAATGACCTTTTAACCTCTTAAGGAAACTACTGGTTTGCATAAACTGTTGCTAAGTTAGTACAGGGTTTTTTGGGAGCCTCTTCCACCTTTCCCTTCCTTTTCCCTCTCTTCTCCTCCGCCCCCCCCAAAGGAAAAATCCTGACCTTCTACATTAGCTTGAGTGTTACAGAAGATAAATTCCACTGTCAGGAAAACATGAACATGGAAATGATCCCAATTAAACAAGAAGGGCTTGAATATGAAATGGAGTAACTGTTTTCCTCTAGTGTTGATTAGGTTAGGTCAATCACTTCAGCTGTTATCTTTGAGCTACTTCTGGTGTGGATTTGCTCCTGAGCTCTGCATAATTCCACATGAAAAAGCAATTTTTGGGACAGAACTTGTTAATTACGTAGCATGCTCTTATTTGTGGCAGGACAGAGCCCTTATCCTGGGTGGGGCCTTTGATCGCAGTTGTGATACTCGCTTAAGCAAGATTTTAACGAGGCAGTACGGAACGAGGTTTGGATACAAAGGACTTCATTCCTGCCAGTTGTTCAGCATCGTACAGCAGCGTGTATTGCCCTGGTCTACAATCAGGAGCAAATTACTAGTAAACCTTCGTCTTCTCAGACAGACGTTGGCCACAACATAGAAGCCCTTGGACCATCCCACCATTTAATCACTGTTTTTTGCTTAACTTTTGGTAACGTGCTGCAGCAAAGAAGTGGAATCAGGCAGAGCTGTTTAAGCAGGGGAGCTCTTGCGTTTGTCACGTTAGCGTGTTATTTCTAGACAGTCTTCCATCTGTCTTCTGCTGCCCGTCGCTGGCAGAAGTTGCTAGAACGTGCTGGCTAACTAGTAGATCCCTCAACCAGTCCTCCTTCGCTGGCATCTAATCAGCACAAGTGGCAAAATGCCAGCGTTATGCAAGGGGAAGGTACGTAGGATCTGTCTGACTATTATGGATTGTTAAGCCACAACATCAGGTCAGTCTCACATTACTCTGGGTTTTGCACAAGCTCTGCAAACTCCAGATGATGAAAGCGATGCCTCAGTCGGTATCTTGATGATTGCACATATGGGTTTTATTTTAAACTGCGACCTTTCTTTCTAAGCTGGAGAACAACGCAATCTTAATGGATAAATTGAAGAAGGTTCAACAAGAAAATGAAGAATTAAAAGCTCGGATGGACAAACACATGGAGCTTTCAAGGTAAAAAAAATCTCTCTGGACTTTTAGATGTTCTTATGAACCAAGAGGAGGTGCTCCTGTGACAAGAAAGAAATTTCTGAGTAAATATTAGTGACTGGGATTTTGTGGTACTCTGTAAAAGAACTCGCCCCTTTCTTCCCCACTTGTATCTCTACAAATGTGTGTTCCTATGTAGAAGCAGCAGCAGGAACAGACAGTAAGAGGGTGAAGGCTCAGTTCATTCTTCAGTGCTGCAAAATAGTATTTCAGGGAAGAAAAAGCAACTCAGAAATACCATCTTATTGTATATTGGCTCTTTAAGTGTTACTGGCTTGTGAGCTAAAGCTGGTTTTACTTCTAACCACTTCAGTTGAATGATTTGTCCCCAGTTTAGATCAGTGAAAAGACCAGTGTGTTTTATTTAGCAGCAATATTTAACACAAATAAAAAGGGTGTAATGTTCTTCTAAGTTAAACTATTGCCTAAACGGATGGGCAAACTCTCCCAGTCTGAAGGAAACTAAAAGAAAAGCAGTTTCTGAGCCTGCAACAAGGCCCAAGAGCTCCAGCATGGCCTTTTGAAAGCATCTGCCACTGTAGGTAGGTCAAGTCTCGCTTTTTGGATGCTTTTTCTGGTCTCTAGGAATGTTTCTTATTGGGATTGTCTCCTGCTTTCTGCAAGCTACCAGCTCAAAGGCAGCAAGGATGAGAAAATGCTAAATCCTCCTTTTAAGGAATTAATTGTTATAAGCCAAGCAGGGGTTTATGCAGTTTCAAACCTTTCTTTATCGGTGCGGTTCAGTGCTGTAGCCTCCAGCCTGGGCTGTGTGTGCTGATGTGAATCTCACCTTTGCAGGCAACTTTCTACGGAGCAGGCGGTGCTACAGGAGTCGCTGGAGAAGGAGTCAAAAGTAAACAAGCGCCTGTCAATGGAAAATGAAGAACTTCTGTGGAAGCTGCACAACGGCGACCTGTGCAGCCCCAGAAAACTGTCCCCCAGTTCTCCATCCGTGCCTCTTCAGTCCCCACGGAATTCGGGTAACTTCTCCAGTCCCACGGGATCACCCAGATGACATCTCTTGAGAGAAAGCGGGGATTGCATTTCGTTTGCGATCTGCAGAACCCATCCTTACTTTTAATCACCGGAGCAAGAGCTATATTAGCCGATTACGACGACCGAACATAACTGGAAACTATTTGGTGCAAAAATGGCGATAAGAGACTGAGAACGTGGGAGAAAAGACACTCGTGTTGCTCCTCCCGGAAAGACTTGTTTATGACCTCTATGGACATTGTTGCACAAAGCACTTACGGAGCAAGGAAAGACTTGTTCATTGCCTTTTCACCTAACTATAAGAAAAAGCTCAGGGGCTTAGAGATAAAGATCACAACCTTTATAATATGTTCCTTATCACCGACACTTTTGTTTTTTTAAGGCTGTGTGTGTGCGTGCGTGTGCTGTGGATGGAACAGAATGGAATGGATGGAACGCACTGTGCGTGTGGCTAAATGCTGCCTTCTTTGCTGTGTACGTAATAAAGGATAAAAGCTGAAGACTCTACATCGACACGTACTTCCTTGATAGTGCTGTCAGCCTGCCTGCGATTAGCAGAGGACCACCCTCCCCTGGGAATGAGGAGAAACTGCCACTAGGACTACATAGGTTAGTTTCCTTCATCTTTCTGCCTTCCATTCTGTTAAAAAATGGCAAGGAAAGCTTTGTCAGCTGGCTCGGTAGTGTCTCGTCTGTCCTGAGTATGCAAGGTTGATTTAATTTTCAAAACAAACTGAATTGCAGCCATATTTTGCGTGGATTTTTGGTTTAATATCCATGCATAACTCCGCCATTTGAGGAGACCTTTTTTTGCAGGATACAGTGGATTTTGGCTTTCAAGTCAACAGGGTCAGAACCACGGTAGCCCTCAAGGTCAGAAGTTACTGGTTGAGTTGCAGGTTTAGGAACCTCGACCTTACCTGCCGAAAAGGAATACTTATTTCCCCCAAACAGCATGCCCATTGCTGAGGATAAACTAGATGTAGATTTGAAAGCCAAAGAGAAAAATGCAATAATTGTCACTAGGTGCATTCTTAACTCAGTTCTCAAGAAGAATCTTAAGTAATTTGTGAATTCCAGTGTATCTGGTGACACACTTTGCCTTTTTTTAAGCGTGAGCGTTTGTATTAACATTCTTCAGGCTAAATTCACCTGAGGACGAGGGGGAAGGTGGTAGCTGTGTGTTAATCTTGCTAATTCTGCCACACCTTCCTTCTGAGACTGCAGGATATCGCTGTTTTGCCAGTTCATTGGGCAAAAAGATCCTGTTTGAGAGATTGTGTAAAGCAGGGGGAAAATTGTCCTGGCTGCTGGAACTGGAGGCCGAGGGTGTCAGCGTCTCTGGCAGCGGTGTGTGCTGAGCTTCCGCTCCAACAAGGTAAACCCTGGCTCAGACCTGTTTAACAGCCCTACATTGTACCTACTAAACACAGGTTTAACTTCAAATTAGCGTTACAAAACAGCGACTGTGCTCACAGCAGCTTGGGTTTGACAGTCCCACCGCCAGGGCGACTGCGATACTACTATTTAGCTAATGCTGTTAACTAGTTATACAGGTAACTTCTTACGGGAAACTCTATCTGCTGAGTTTCCTGGTGTTTCCCAGTAGCTCGGGGACAGGAATCGAGGGGGTGGAAAGCATTTGGGGAACTCAACTGGAGAACCACTTCCAACCATTTCACCCAAGAGTTGAACAATCTTGGCTAGTAATGAGGAAGACAGAGATATAAACAAGACTGTTAACAGCGCTCATGCAGTAAGTAAACTTGTAACATACTTTAACTTGTGATTGACTATTTCATCATTAAATTGACTTAATTTTCCACAATGTACAAGTCAAGGGTGCCATTTCTGTGGAAGATTATGCTCTCTTTTAATCCTCTGTAGGGCGCTATACGTACCACTTGTTAGTGGTGTCAGTACTTAACGTGTTTTCTAGGGGTTTCAAATTTAACTACGAAAATCCTTTGCGGGCTAAAGCTTGGCTTAAAGTATATGTTCAAACACTTTTATTTTCTATGGTCAAAGAGATTTGATCACATGTATTTGAGCTGAATGCTTTAAAAATAAATTTTTTTGTACTGATTGAAGGGTTTTTCTCCTGCTTGTATTAGTCAAGTGATCTTTAAGAGGAGGAACCTTCCTCCAAATACTAAAATTTCTTGGTACTTGCTCAGCACAGCAGAACAGTAACAGTGAAGCTTCACTGCACAAATTATTGATGTTCTGCTAACCCTTAGAAAAACTTTACCTTTGCTACTCTAAAGTTGGCAGAAGTTACACATGGATTGCTTGTGATTTTTTTTAACAGCCAACTTGAATTGCTAATAAAGAGGAGAATGTAGATAACATTACAGAACTAAGCAATAATAAAATACTTGAGTACAGTTGGCTTAAAATAGGGACCTGATGTGCATATGCCCAGTAAAAGGCATTAAAATGCTTACCTTATTCAGGAACTTTTCTTTTTTGTGTGAGAAAAGCCACAGAGTTTAGCAACTGAACAGGTCATGTCACAAGAACGCTTGTCCAGCCACTGGTAAGAACTTCATTATCTTAGTGGTAATGTTAGTGCCTCAAGTAAAACGTGCAAGAAGAGCACATACATACAAATGTTTGGAGATCAAATACAGGATGTTCCTGCGTGTAACAGAGAAGGGGAAAGTTCTTCCAGGCTACCAGTACAGAAAAGTAAGTATGGTGTAGTAAGTAATACAAAACCTGATATTAATTAGTCAATAGTTTCCCTCCACAATCCAGGAGACTCCTCACCTCTAGACTTCTTGCAAGTAGAATCTTTAATGCTCTTACGAAAAAATGACAAATCCTGGTGTATAGAAATCAGACCACAGAAATACCTGTTCAGTGTTTGCCCTGTTTGTCTGAAAGGATTTAGTAATTCTGTTCACCTGTAAGCGCTGTTTCAATATTTTTCTGTTTCAGTATTAATATTTCAAGCTTTAACCTAATACCATGTGTTAGCAAAAGCTTTGCTTGATCCAGTAACTTCTTTTACCTATTTTTTTTGGTAATTTCTTTAGCATAAACTTCCTTCGGGAAAAGCTAGAAACCTGCTCACCATAAAAACATGTGCCAAAGGTCTAGTGCTAGGCAAGCAATTAAACAAGTGACTGTCTTCAGATACTCAACCTTAACTAGTAGTTCCAATGCTAATGATGAGTTTCAGAGGAAGTTACAGTGACATTTATATCTTTACCAAATAGCTTGTTGCCATTCAAACTACTCATAACATGGTTCACTTCCCTTCAGTACTTTTCTCTAAAGGTCTTTTTATGCATTGCACTGTATTTGCTGCAGAATTTGAGGTGAATCATTTCCTTATGGTAACTGAAGACTTGAAGTTTCTCATTACAAACACCAAAGACACTCGCATGTAAACTGGTATCCTGCAACTCACGCAGGAAATTCCATGCAGTAAGTAGCCACCCATCTTTAAAACTGTAGTTGCCCGACAGCCAGGAAATCGTTTAGGTCTGAGCTGGGGTTAAAAAGGTCATCAGAAAGCTGGAATAATGACTGAACCCTGAAGAAACAAATACCTTCTGTCCACTGGTGCTACCCGGTCTTAGCAGAGCGGTGACTGAGGTATGGAAATAGCAATAACAATGCTGGCAGGTTCAGGCACGTGACTTTGACGAGTCACTTAAATTTCATTTCCCGGGCTTCACTGCCTTACTCTCCGTGACTGTTCATTTAGGTGGAAACGTGTAATTGCATCAACGTGAAAATAATCAGAGGACTGCCCAGGAGGCTTTTGGTAAAATAAGAACTATGTAAAATAGGTAGTAAGATAATTCTCATGGTTTATGATGAGAATTATTTTGATGTTTACATGGAGGAGGAAACAACCACCAAAAATTCCTCCTTAAAGGCACTGCTTCTGTAGTTATAATCAGCATGTGATGGGTAGACACGAGCATTAAACCCGAGGGAGTCTACCCCAGCAATGATGCAGTGATGGATTTACATGGCTTTTTCCTCTCCTGCCAACCTGTCACGGCAGCAGTGATGCCACCACAGGAATCACCGCACTGTGGAGAACAAGCCTAAGCAGGTGCCACTATCTATCTGTCTCCCACTTGCTCGGTGTTTTAAAGGAAATCAATTGTCAAATTAAAGGCTCAAAAGCACTTTGCTTTTAAGAAGTTGACAAAGGCTCCTGAAGTTCAGAGGGAAATAGAATGTTCTGATAAATGAAAATGCTAAAAAGCAATGAACACGTTGCGCAGCCTCACCCAGAAGCTGAGGGATTGTTAATGTTACTTTGGTCAGAGTCTTACCTAAAAAAATACCAAACCACAAAGCTCTTTGGTATTACTCAAATATGTGTAACAGCTCTTTAGTCACTTGGGTAACTAACTTTCTTGATACCTTTTAATAGCAAAAAGATTAACGAGGGATGGGACTGCCTCTTATGCCTTCAAAGTTGGTCCTATAGCTTGCATTATTGTTTTATTTTGGGGTTGGTTTTTTGGTTTTTTTTTTTGCAGCTACTGTGTTTCCAAAGGCCAACAATATTGGCCTAGCTAATGAAAATACTAATCAGGTTAATGACACTATTGAGAAGCTGCCATTTCTACTAGATACCACTACTCAAAACATCTGCTCAAAGGGTTGAATTACCTGGAGCAAAGGGCTGGCTTCAAGCCTTCTCCAGAAGAAAGCTGTAGGAATTCTAGTCAAATGCAGGCTGCATGAAAGCGACGGGCAGGTTCCTGGTTTGGTTCCTCAGATGCTCAGAATAAGCTGTTTTTCACGTGCCTCGTAAATAAAATGGCTCACATTGAAACTGCTTTTGTCACACAGCTGCACTACTGTGTAGATTTGTGTTGTTGGAAGTTCGAGCTTACCTGGATTCTGAGCTTGAGGCTAGGGAAGAAAAAACATCGCCAAAACATCCAACAATGTTGTTACCAAGTTCTTACCTTTTCTCTGGAAAGGCTCCTTCCTCACCTTGGTAACTGAACCCAGGGTGCCAAAAGCAGTTGCTTATTTATCCAGATACAGTTCTGTGTAAATGAAACATCATTCCTTTTCTCCTAGGTAAATTAATAGGATCAAGTTGAACTGTTACTAACCTGAGAAGAGATCCTGCTGAATAATTGAACATTACTCTAATGTTACATTTGGGGTTTTTTTCTTTTGTTAATTATACTATATAAATAAATGCAAGTTTTACCTTTAGCAAACATAATTTGCTACATAATTTAATAAACATAACCCCATCTACTAAGGAGTGAACTCTAAGTAAGATACATATTGTAAGGTTGTAAGAAGGCAACAACATAAAGAAAATCCACCATACCCAACCTTTTATGCACCTCTGGAGATACCCTCTAGTATTTTAATATATATTTAGTATTAATCTTCCCTAGGAGTGAGAATTTTGTGTGTTTGTCTTTATACATATATGAAATGAAAACACACACATATATGCACACACACATTTATATTTTTATAATGTTCAGAAATTATTCTTACAAAATAAACATTTCTATTGGCTACTTCTGTAAGTTTTTTTGGGGTTTTTTTGTTGTTGTTTTAAACATGTACAGTACTCTAAAATTGCACAGCACCAGAAGAGATACACCTGCTTGGTGGATTTTTGAGGATATTTAATGTCCTCTCAGTTCTCACATACACAAAAAAGGCATAAACCGTACAGTAGGTTAACCTTATGAAAGAGTTTGAGGAAAAAGGCCATAGCAAAGGAAAGCCCGAGAGCACCTTATCCTAAATATAATGAGCCCTATGCCTGTGCCGGCTTAAACTGTAATGCTTCGTAGTAGGTTTATTAACTCACACCTGCCTACCTGCTGGGCATAGGGAACGCTGCTTTGGCCTCTCAAGCCAGTGAATATGGAATGCATTGACATGTGAAATGAGACAGTGATAGAAAAAGCTTCACTTAAACATTAATGAAGAAAATAAATGGCTATAATGTCAAATAATGTACAGTTCATTCTATGTCAGAACGCTTTCCTATCAATTTAGTTCAACCTTAGTAGCTACTGTTGTTTCTCCGTGTAGGTTCTGAGCCATACAAATGTAGTTTCCAGCATCTCTGGCTTCAAAATCCTCAACAAGAAGAACGCTCTTTGAGATTCTCGTGGTTTGTCCAGTTCCTCTGTTTATCAATCTCCAGAAGTTTTGGATAATCACAGGCTTCTCAAACTGTTTAAAAGAAAAAAAAAAAACACAGAAAACCCCACACATAAGAAAATGCATGATTTGGCAAGGTATATTTAGTGACATTACCCTCTCCGACCCTGAAGCAAGAGGGTGGATAGTAGGAGCCTACATCTAAAAGTCAGCCTTCAGCGAGGAAAGTGAAAGTGTTTAGCAGTTGCAGCAACATCCCTGCATTAAACACTGATGTACCAATAAGTTAGGCCAAATAAGGCTAAGACAATGACTCTCCCATTCTAAGTGCAGGTACTATATGTCCTTAGCTTGGCGATGGGCTGCCAAAGCACTGCCTGGAGTACATGAATGAACTCCACTGCAGTTGTGGGCCACTCACTAAGGTTGCATTTGGGTACGTGATCAAATATGTGAGGTGTCCTGGTGGAGATGCCAGGATAGAAGGCAGCAGTGGCACGAGTTAGTTGACCGAGCTTTATCTCACTCTCTTTTAGCACAGAAACTAGCTTTAAATCATGTGTTGCAAACTAATTCCTTCTCCTCTAGTTTCAGAAACACTTAGACAGATAACATACAAACAAATGGTAACAACTCACAAATGCTTCTAAATGAATCCTCACATCATGCTTTCCAAAATGTGCATGTAACCTCAAAACCAGAAAGATAAACAAGGATGCTTAGAAAGAAGTGGTGTTATAACAGGCCTTTTTTTTTTTTCTTCCTCTTCTGTGAGAGAATTCTCTGATGGACTATTTATCAGGTCACACTCCCTGCAACCTCAGAAGTTTGTGAAGAACTGTGTAAGAGAAACTGGCCCACCCCTCCAGCCTATCCAGGTCTTACTGCAGGGTAGCTCTCCCTTCCAAAGTGTCCACTTCCCCGCTCACTTCGGTGTCATCACCAAACTTCATCAGGCTACACTTGATCCCATCACTTATGAAGACACTAAACAGCACTGGGCCCAGTATCGATCCCTGGGGGGGGTCCCACCTGTGACAGGTTGCCAGTTTGAAGAGGAGCTATTGACCACCACCCTCTGGGTGGGGCCTGTCAGCCAGTAAAAACTGGTGAAAGAGAGAGGTTTCTGCTTGGAAATCATCTCCTCTTGCTTCATGAAATAGATGGATTAGCCATTTACCAATATGAATGCTCCAGGACTTAAGCTAACAGTAGCAAAAGGGTAAGTCAGACACTTCTCTGGATTTAAAGCTACAATCTCACACTTGCAGAATGACCAGTAGAGGAGAAGCTGCCAGTCTCCTTGAAGCTTAGGGATGAGGCACAGTGCGGTCAGGGAATGCACGGGAAGTGGCAGGCGTTTACAGCCAGCAAGAACCTCTTGGAAAAACTGGTTAACTTATCTAGAAATTCTTAACCCTATAGAAGGAATCAAGCCACTTAGCAGAGCTCTACGCCTAGCAGAGCACCACCTCCTCTTCCCAGCCTGAAAATCAAGTGCTACCACACACTTAATTCAAGCCTAACTTAGTTCTTAACTATAGCAAGCGGAAATTCCCTGACCCTACTGAAAGTGAAGGTAAAGGCCGTGTAAGGCAGATGCTATTTGCCTGGTTGGGCTCCTGCTAGCCTAGCTGTTTCTCAAACTAATTGCCTTCTGCTTTGAAGCTTGTTTCGGGGAATCCTATTAAGGAGTGGATCCAGCTGCATTCACAGCAGGTGGATGAGCAAATGCAATTGTCAGGGAGTGGCAAGGGAAAAAAAAAAACAAACCAACAACCGAGTGAAAAGAGGGAGAGGTTAGTGACTACAGAGATGAGATGAGGGTCTCTCCAATGCAACGCACCTAGGAGCAAGCAGGGATTAAAGTGCTGCTTCTGCTCAAGGATGGAGTGGTAGATGACAGACCAGGTCCTGGGTGGGATGGTGGGGAAAAAAACTATCACTGATCTCCCTGCACTGAAAGCAGCAGCAGTGAATGGAAACATCCAGTGCAACTTAGAACTTTGTCAGCCCTTTTTCTTGCACAAAAGAAGGTCTATGTGACTGGCATCACTGATGGTCCTCTCTCTTCTCCCTCCACTCCCACCTTTTTCCTTTGCAGTAGGTGAATACTTCCTTAATACATGTTCAGTCTCCAACAAGCATACGGTGCTTCTACTCTGACATTTACTGAATCATTTCGTTGGGGCAGAAACCCAAAGACCCAACCCCCAACCTTCCCTCCCTGTCCCCAGGCACAGCTGGAGCTGAGACTGTTTACTCCGGTGGAGAAGCAGCACATCAGCCCTTTCCAGGGCAGATGCAGGCCACGGGCCAAAGTCTCTCCCTCTCCCAAGCCCCGCAGGTGGGTGCAGTGGGAGGGTGTAGTCCTCTGCTGATGGTGCGTGTGCCCTGCGCTGCAGCCCCAGTATCCACAGCAAACAAGGGAGGTGATTTGCATGTGTTCAGCTGTTTATACTCAACCAGTGATAGAGAGGTGTCATTTCAGGGCATGTGCCAGCGCTGCACCGGCTGCTGTAGGACTTGATGGTCCTACAACTGGGCCAAGAACAGCCACCGACCAGGCCTGGGCAGCCACTCAGCTGGGGAAGATGTAAAAGCAGCAAGGGGTGGACACTTAAGAGTTATGGAAGGCTAGGCTGAGTCTAGAATTTAATTCCTTCAATTGTTTGTTCTTTGTAATTACAGTTAGTTACCAAAGACATAAAATTGGGGTTCGTATAGCCGGTTACTACAATCCAATAAACCTGTATCAAGGAAAGCTAAAAAAAAACGCAAAACAGACCAAAAAAAAGCCACAATGGCAATCCATATCAATCAACAAAACTACTGTGATCAGCAGTGGCATTTCTTCTCTTCCCCACCCAAGAGACTGAATTGTTGTAAGACTGTCAGAGTTAAAGCCCCACCTTTAAACACAGAGACACTGCCATCTGTTGATGCATCTCACTCAAAGTAATGCCAAGAGCTAAATCCAGAGGAAGACACTGGGCATTTAACTCCAAAAACGCTATTGCTCATCTCAACTTGGGAGGCTGGAGGCACTTCAGCTTTTCCCTAGCATTTCACATTTTACTTTTTGTAAAAGCTGCAAGTTTCTCTGCTCATTTAGACATCCGCCCCTTTCCTTCCCAGCTTCAAACGGACACCGGAAACAGGAATTCTGCCAAACTTGTCTGGTGCTCAATCCAGTAGTTACTCTTCAGATCACCTAATTCATGCTATCAGTATCAAGCCCCTCACCAAATGCAGTTGAGGCTGCCCTCGTTTAACAGCCACGACAGGGCAGGGAGGGCAAGCCGGAAATTGCTCACAAACCTGAGGATAGTCTTAGCAGGAGAACTTACGTGACAAGCAGCAGCAAAAAAAAAATAATAAAAAATTAAAAAATGAGGTAGAGGGGAGAGGGGAAAGTGAAAGAACGAACTAAGACCAAAGCAAGGACTAGAAACCTGGTTCTACATGCCCAGTGCCCTCACCAGCAGCTAAAGTCCATTTTGCACTCACTTGCTCTCATTACTTTTTCCCCTGAAAAGGCACACACCTTCCCACGGCCACCGAGTGCTACAGCCTCTGTCTTCACGGTTAGAGGAAACTTCGGGGGCTTTAGATTGGAATTGTCTCGAGCCCAGTAAGCACTAAACTACTCTCACTCACTCAGGAAATTACCTCTGCCGTTAAATCACTTAATTCTAGGCTGGCTCAGGGAAACCAGTGCTGATAGAAGTATCTTATTAGCACGCTCTGCATCGTCCTTTGACAACCCAGCACCAGGAGGGCTGGCAAATGGAATACAATGCAAACCCTCAGGTCCAAGAGGAACCCTTTCCTCTGGTTCCATCTCCCAGCAGTCCCTCCTTAGCTCCTAGCCTGCTCAGGACACACAGCAGTAGAGATGAGGCTGGGTAAGACACAAATCCCTACTGCAACTGGTCAGAGTGGGTAGAGGAGAAGAGAGGGGGCCATTAATGGTGCTACTCAGATACACCTTGTTTTGTGCAAGAAAAAGGACCAAGATAATTTGAAGATTCAGTGGATGTTTCCATCGATTCTTTCAGTTGAGACAGGGCAGAAGCAGCTTTCTGTGCTTCTGGGTTGGGGCAACAATTAAGCTTAAAGATTCTGTGCTGCAATGACTCATGGGTCCAAGACATGGAGATGGAAGGGATATCAAATGCAGAGGC
Organism: Tringa tobata; assembly: GCA_033628505.1. Lineage (NCBI taxonomy): Eukaryota > Metazoa > Chordata > Aves > Charadriiformes > Scolopacidae > Tringa > Tringa tobata. The sequence continues at coordinate 2,561,345 of JAHREE010000278.1, forward strand.
ATCAGCGAGGCTTTGTGGCTTGCCCTAGAATAGCTTCCTGACGCTGGCTGGCTTTGACCCTGTCTGGGGCTTTTCTTTGTAAACCCTGCCAGAGGCCAAGTGTCTCTGGAATGGAAACCTGAGGGAGGAGTGAGCTTTGCTGAGCTTGAATTTTTGCTAACATGGGTAAAGCTCTCCCGCTTCATTCCCGCGCCACTTCTAGGCTCTCAGGGAAAGATGGGCTGAAGTTCAAAAGGGATGTGCTGCCTCCTCCTGCCAGCGTGCCTGAGCTAGCACGAGGCAGACACCACAATCTGAAAGAATCTTTGCTCCAAACCTAGACACTGACTGGTATTCAAAGCATTGCCTTTATGAAAAAACAAACCATTTCAGCTAGAGAACTTCATCCAGGAACATCCATTTCAGCCAGGAACCATTTAACTTCTTACCTCTTGCCCTGGGTACCGCCACCTGAAGTTCACATCTACATCTGGCTCCCCAAGGACCGTGCAGGTGACTTGAACGCTGTCACTGGCTTCTGCTCTACTGGATGACGCTGCAATTGTGGCTGAGGGCGGGCCCTGGGGAACTGACAGAAAGACAGCGTTTGGAAGCAGAAAGTTAGTTTCTAAAGTTAAATACACTGATAGAATTTAAGTGTCAATTTTTGTCTGTTTGCTTAACACAAGAGGTTACACCTGCAACCTTCCCCTACACTAAGAAATTGCTGGAATTTTAACCTACAAAGTTTTATCACGTATAGTTTTGATCAAGATTTTTAAACTCTGGTTACATTACTTATTTTACTTCTTTTTTTTTAAATTGTTTTCTAAACAACATCAGCAGAAGAAACAAGAGTCAGTGTACATAAAAGTGCACCTTACCTTCCACATACAGTAGGTGATACTTGATGGAAATCTGAGGTGCTCCCTGTGACTCTGCTTTGCAGTAGACAATACCTTTATGATCAGAAGTAGGGTGCTGGTAAACAAAACCCTTCTTCACATCATAAATAATATCAGTTCCATCTGCTTCAATTTCTTCTGCTGGAAATTCCCTGTGTAGAGTTACTTTTGCTGAAGGAGTAGTAACACGGCATGGGATGACTGCAGGTTTATCTGGGTTCAAGTAGACAATCTCAAAATAACCAGGAGTGGGTACAAAAAGCTCCTCTTTATCTGTGCAGAAGAGTTGATATAATTAGAAAAATATTTACATCCTGGTTTAACAAAAAGAAAAGAAAGTACACATGGCAAGAAAAAATAGCTATGAGCAACATTAAAAATTAACCTGAAGCTTTTTGCTTTAAATACACACACACAAAAAAAAAAACCCAAACAACTTTTCTAGCCTCTGAGTATTTATTTACATGCCTTGCATTAAAACCATTAAATAAAAAAGAAAACCAAAGTATTCTACACCATAATCAGGTTGCGTTTTTTCTCTGAAGAAAATCTCTGGAATTTCTTTATAGTAAGTTTCCAACTACTCATCTGGATCTAATTCTGCTCACTCACCCACTTTCAAAGGGTAACACACATAAAAAACCCACCACCATCGTAAGATAAGCACTACTAAAATGAGACATTCTTTGGAGCTGCAGCCTTTTTATACATATAATTTTAGGCAAAATGTTTGATTTACTACTCTAAGTAGCTGAAATATTTAATCTTTTTTCAATGACAGTTAAAGAGCATTTCCATATTTGGCATCTTTTTTAGAAATATAAAGCTGAAATTCCTCTTTCCAGCAGGAGCATTTACATAATTTGACTGAAAAGTTTATTCCAGCCTTTCTAAAGGAATGTATCCTCAGAACATTAAGCACTTCTGATAAATGGCTTCTGCAGAGTCTCATGTTTTGGAGCTAAATTAGACCGTATCGCAAACAATCCTATCTTAACATTTTGTACTGAAATATTTGCTAGCCAAGAATGCTTCAGCTCTAATCAGGCAATGAAGGTTGTTTTACCAGAGTGTTTTCCACGAGAAGAACAAATTAACCATTTGACTTCAGCTCTATTGTACCAAGTAGCAGGAAACTGTGCATGGTGACCTACTATGACCCCATCCTTGCAGTGTGAGGGCTACAGTCAACCTCAAGCTCTGTGGGAGAACACATGTACTTAAGAGTTTTTTGCCTCTCAACATGCTATATAGACTTTTGGGAGAAATTCTGGCCTTACCAAGATCAATGAGGTCAAGATTTTTAAGTCAGTGCAGGTAACTGTGGGGAAGAATCCATGTGGTCATCTGAATGCCAGGACAAAATTAATCTTCTGCACAGATTTATTTTCGTTGCACTGACACATTTTCAAAAATTAAACTTTTTTTTTTAATTAATTTTGTAGAAGATCCTCGAATGTGTTAGTATTTTTCAAAGGTATTTGCTTTCCGCTGCATTAGACATTATTTTGGGTACACATTTAGCATAATCCATAGGGAAAACGGACTCATAAATCACACTAAGCAAGTAATTTTCTGCTCACCAGCACTCTTTCCCTTAACATCCACAGAAAATGATGAAAATCGCGGAAGAAAAAAATCTTGACAGTGAAATCGCTGATGTAGCTTTATTCCTGTCTTACTAGCAAATATATTTCCATTAATAATTCCCCAGTGAGTTAATTACCTGAGAAAAAGATGTACGTTGAACCTGTTCTGGTCTCATCCTTCCTGCATTTGTTCCCGTTGCAGAGCTGAAGCCAGCAGCTGTATTCCCCTGTGTCTGCCGCGGTGGCGTTTGCGAGGATCAGCTGCCCGTACCTGTCAAGCTGCTTTATACTGGGGAGAGGAAAAACAAAAGGCACAGACAAGCACAGATGTATTTCCTCGTACATTTCTGTCAGCTCACTTCTGCTTTTGATTGGTTTTTATTCTTACTTTGCAACTGACCCACCTTTCGCTTTCAGAGCTCCCCCTTTTGCTCCAGCAAAGGCCTGTTTACAGGAGTAGATTTATTGTTTTCAACTTCACATGAGTGGTTGCAAGCTTTTGTCTTGTACAGTTCATTCTGGGACTCCTTTCAGTCCCCAGTTTGAAACTGGGTTGGGACTGCCATGGACAATATGTTCATCTATGCTTTGTCTCAGTTTGTCCATCCATATTTACATCCATCTGAATATTTACTATCCTCCTATTTCTTCGTATTAATGTGGCAGTTATTCTGTAAGGCAGATGCCTGACTGAATCATGTCTCTTTCTCAAATTAGCGTGCTTTGAAGAAACCCTCTAAAGCACCTTGTCCCTGTGTAAAGGAGGCACTACAGACATGCTCTACCCTCTCAATGCTCTGTTCCGCTTACGTCTCCACCGCAGGCAGAATAACTCCTCAGAGAGGCCACTGCTTCCAGCTACACAACAATACCTGAAATTTTCAACTCTCTCAGTGTTCTGCTAGCAGTTTGCAACTACTCCCAGCAATCATATGCAAGCATTGGTTCACGTGACCCAACACCTGGCCTCCAGCCAGGGCCAGTAGCTTACACCGAGAATTTGGACACTGTAGAGAGGTTGGTGCCAGTCTCTTCTCACAAGCAATTAGCAATAGAACAAGAGGGAATGGACTCAAACTGCATCAGGGTAGGTTTAGACTGGACATTAGGAAGAAATTCTTTACAGAAAGAGTAGTCAGGCATTGGAACAGGCTGCCCAGGGAGGTGGTTGAGTCACCATCCTTGGATGAGTTTAAGAGCCGCTTAGATGTGGTGTTGGGGGACATGGTGCAGGGAAGAACTTTGTAGACTAGGGCAGATGGTTGGACTCGATGATCCCAAGGGTCTTTTCCAACCGGAATGACTCTATGATTGAAGCCCCCAGCCCCCATTAGCACACTCACCCACCGCAGGGCAGTTTTGAGGCCTGCCTAAGGAAACAGGGAAATCGTGTGTCCTGCCCACTAATGCGCTTGTCCTACACGGCCTCCTCCGATTCCACTTCTTGGAATCACGTAATTATGGGGTGGTAGCATTTTCATTTTTTTTAATAGATACACTGTGTTACATTATAAATTATCTTCAGTCTTTGGATAAGCCTTGAGACATTCCTATTTGTGCAAGAGACCCTGTTGTGTATCACACCCAATCGGAAGAAAAGAGAAATCCAAAACATGTCCTAGTCTGTATTATTACTTCGTTTCACAGTTCGCATTTCATAGGCTACATGACTACATCAGTATGAAATGTTCTGCAAGTATCCAGGACTAAATGTCAACATCACAGAGAATCCATTATGCTGGAATATTTTTGCCTCTAACCGTTAATGCAGACACTGAACTATAGCTCAAAATCCCAACAGACAGCAAAATAAGGTCAGAGTTAATTAATTATTGTACAGTGTGTTCTACTTTACTGAGAACAAGCTCTCCAGTAATCAATGGAAATAGCCTAGCGAGGTAGTCATCCACAAACATGCACTAACAAAACCTGGCAACTGACAGTGGAAGTGTTGAAACTTGTGACATGACCATATTAAGTGGATATAACAGGCCATATAAAGTAAATTATAAATAGTAAATCCTGAAGCTGACCAATATTTCCAGGATAACTTTTATTTCATTAGTATTTCACATGCTGGGAAATCTGACTCAAAAGTCAAAACTTCGCTGTGTTCTCCGTATCTCAAAGAAAAAAAATGTTGTCTATACAAACATTTTGAGACTGCTTAAAGAAACCAGAAAACTACTCCAAGATCTTACTCCGTACATTCATCTTATTAAGCTTTAGTTATCTGAAAATCAAAAAGATCTTTACCAGAAAAACCATGCGAAGCCTAGAAGCTAAAACCAGGGATATATAAAGACAAAAAGATAGTGTGCCTGCCATCACTCAATGAGCATCTGGCAACCCCCTCTCAAGCAGCTGTACTCATACCCACAAAAGAGAGCTTATCTCCAATACAAGCTCACTGGGAGAGGAATCTAACACCTTCCTGTTTAATACAGGAAAAAAAAAACATGGAACAAAATGAAGTTCAGTTACACACGTGAGCACGACCCACATCCCACTAAGCCAGCAGGAGCACGCATCCTCTGAAAGCCATCTGATTCTGCCCTCTGCAACGCACAGGTGGCTCAGTACTTGTGGGAGTGCTCCTGTCCACATACACCCCACTGCACACGCAAATGTGTGCGTGATGCACGTCCACCTCTTTGCCCCAGCTTCTTCCATTTCACGTGAGCGTTCAGACCAGCTGAAGTTCAGTGACAAATACAGCCAGACTTCAGCAAGTGAGACCCACGGTCCGAGTCAGGCAGAGCAGAGACAATCTGAAGTTAGACTGAGGTCAGGTAAAGCAGCTTTTTCTATAAAGGGTGTGAAAGGGAAAACGTGCTTGCTCTTATTTTCCTTTCATCCCTCTCAGCTTTTGATGCTTCTCATACATTGCAGCTCCAGTTTCTGGGTGAGCCTACGCTCATTAATCTGCTATGCACAGCCTTACAAAACAGCATTCCAGCCCTTCTGCTCTGGAGGTGCAAGAGCTACCTTTGACCATTAACACCACCATGAATTTTGGCCAGTTCAGCCAGTACACAAAATTTTCAGGCAGAAAGTTATCTGCAGGGTGTATTTGTGCCGAAGGAGGCAAGAGAGCATTAGAGATAAGCTAGTCCTGAAGCGAGCTGGCGTGTGCCTTTAAATCAGTTGGCAAGTCTGCACGAATCTAGCTGTCTCCCCAGCGTTGCATTGCATGCCTGTCTCTAAAGCTAAGTAAATCATTTCAGTGTGTACTCTTATTTACTCCAGTAGGGATACTGGGGAGGATCTCTCCTCCGGTGCAATAAGAAACAGTCAAAGAGCCCTTCTCTTCCTCTCACTCAGCATCTCTCCCTCCTCCCATATGGCAATTTTAGCATATGTTAACAACTATAGACCTATTAAAAACCGAGACTCTCTAGTACAGCAAGCAAAAATATTTTATTTACCGGGTCAGCAAGTATACCTACAACAACAAACTCAAAGTATAGACACTAATACTACAGAAATGGCCTTTCTAATTATAATCTCTTCCTTCTCAGAAAAGTCATATTGTCCTCCAGGCTGCTGTATTCTCTCCTTACCACATGGGTGAGTTAAGAACGTGATGAGCATGGCATGGAGAGAAAACATCTGGCTTTTATCCCTACTTCTTTTTTTTTTTTTTTCAACTAGCCATAGGAAATACACTACATGGATGCTATATTTAACTAGTTGCAAACCAAAACACCCTGTAGTTCTCCCAGAACTACAGACAGGAAACAGAACATGGTGAGCTTGCACCTTCAGTGTCACCTCCTGCCCTGGACCTCTGCTATTAACTAACCCTCTGACCAGCTGAGCTACAAACCCTCACCGCCCTGAACCTTAAGGTCTCTTCTGCCTCCTGTAATTCCAATTTTGCTAGGTGCCAGGGTCCTTAAGGCCTCCCCTTGTGGCAGCCAGAGTTAGAGGATGTTAGCAGTTCCCAGGAGATGTAAAACACCTCGCTTACTGTTAAAATTCCCACCAGACCAGCTGAATTTACACATCCCGCCTATTACTTAAAGAAAAAACAGGAATTGGATGTCTGAGCTGTAGGGATGTACAAATGAACAAAAGAACTGCAGTCATTAGTCCCCAGCAATTGCCTGGACCTCATTGCCATTGCCCCTCCTTGTCACTTATCCTTTGGCCCAACAACCTGCTCCTTCTTCACTCTCTGTTTCCTCCTCAGAACCCAACCACTTCCCCAATGCTGCTGCCACCAGCTCTGGCTTGCACCGGTGCCACAACTCCAGCAAGACCAGCACGGAAATTCAAAGTAAAATAGCCCAGCCCAGTTAATTAGCTAGAGTTTCACTCCACACCTCACTAATTGGTAATGAAGGGATTACCTTATAACTGGTCTCTAAGCACTCAAAAAATGTTAGAAGATACTGGACATATATCTATCTAGATGATTAAACAATTTTTGCTTTAAGTTATATAATTAAAAATAATAATTTTTCCCCCTTTACTCTATATTCAGCATTTTGTTTTAAAATAACAGATGTAATCTATTAATAAAATTTTTAAATTTGCCTATTGTAGTTAGTGCATGGTCTTTTGTATGCCACGAGGAAGATCTAAGCTTTTGAAAGATGACAACATCGTTCATAACCTTTTCTGCTGCCAGCTCACTTACAAACACTACCAACTGAGCTAACTAAATAACATGCTGTCTTTATGGTATTTCCAGTTAAATTCAATCAAAGCTTTCTAAAACCACAAAATATAATTTTTTATATTTCACATTTTATAAAACAGACTTTGTTTCATATGCATCTATTAGCACTTCAGCAAAGATCTTGAGATAATTAACAAAGTCGTGCTAAAAACGTGACGAAAATATAACTGCACAAGATTCTGTGGTCACTGTCTCCATGAATTATTACTACTCTGTGACTCTGAAGTATGCTACTAATCTATGTTTTTAATTTCTCTAGTTAATTATAGGATCTTCTGCTTACATTTAAAATTGATGATTCAGCTTAACTCAGCCTTATTGCTCCAATAACTTATTTCAAAATAATTCTTCAAAAGCAAAGATCACCATATTTCAACATATCCCCTATATATCAGCCTAACATACTTCTAAAAGAAAATAAATACTTAGGCATGTTACACCCACCCAGCCGAAACGTTTTACAGCATTTCTTTTGTGTGAAATTATTAACTTTTGCTATATGGTTAAAATGTTACAAATACCATGAACTTGAGTGAGAACAGAAAAGTAAATTGCTGAGGCAACAGAATCCCAAACTACTTCAAACTACAAAACACCAAACTACACAATTACAAAATGCTTATTTTTTCCCCCCCAAAGTACCTTAAATTCTTGTATTTTGTCTCACCTGCATCACTAGAAAAGTACTTGATTTTGCAAGAGAGGAATAGACAGCCGAACAAATAATGAAGAAGCATTCAGATTCCTCTCCAAGAACTGAATACTTGCCTTGTCTTCTTCAATGCCAGACGCTAGCACTCAGATAACACGACCTACAGGGCCAAATCATGCCAGCAGCCTATTTGCAAATGCATAAAACATAAGATACTCTTGAAAACGACAACCACCAGCACACACACACAAACACACTCTCTGTTGCTACTATTCTGCACATTCAGCTTTGGCTTGCTGGAAGGCCAGGTCAGTATCGCAGCTGATAAACGCCACCTACTGGAATAAATCCAGATAAAACATTTTTTTCTTGCAAAAGAAAATGCAGTGGTTGTTTAAATCGGCCACGAGATCTTTTGAGGGATATCGCCGTGAGAAACCCTGTGCAGAAACAGGCTTGCTGCTGTAACTTACAGTGACAGAAGCCTTGCACTACCTACAGAGGTTTATTCAGCCACTGTGGTTCTTGAATTCCTCAGCCTTCAGGGGACAAACAAATAAACACTCAAGAGGAGAACTGGCTCACGAATTTCCGAATTTCTATCACAGTCTGTAACTGCCAATCTTCAACACTCCTCTTTGAAAAGAGAAGTGGAAAGGAGAAGAATACATCTGGAAAAGTCATTAACTGGGAGTGATTTTAAGATATAATCATACCTGAAACTAAGTGAAACGGATCACGGAGAATCAGATAACCTCAGTTATTTGCGGAAAGCACACACACTTGTACTTAATTTAGGAACAAAAGGACAACAGGAGCTGATACTTTGCTCATACCTCTGTGCCTCTCAGCTAATAATCCAAGAAAAGCTCCTTACAGCTCTTTCTTAGGGCATCATTCACAGTGCTCCACAGTCTCCTCACTACTTGTCTTTTACAGACACGTAAATCTCCATAAAGCAACCTGTGAAAACAAACACTGCTCATGGCACACAAATGCCTGTGGAAGACATCCTTAAGCTCCTTATATGCCCCTCCTCTTTCAAATTCAGAACTGAATTACTACATTTAATTATGTGCACTATTCTCAAAAACTGGGAAGGCAAACAAATATATGGGTTTTTGGAGAAGATGTTTATAGAGCAACTGGACACCCACCTGGTGGGGCAGAGAAAGGGAGAGTCCTCAGTTCCTCTTCCTGCTCTAACAACTATTTATATGGTTTCCACTAAGATACCACTGGACGAAAGAAAAACCCTTCCTAAACCCAAGGTGACAATCCTCTGCATTAAACTCTGTCACACCACAAACCCTGCAATTCCCTTTTGCACTCAAAGGTAGCTTTGACTGAAAAAGTAAAGACTACTCTTACTTGCTCCTTAGCATGGCGGTTGGTGTATTTTTTTTTTTCTAGTTGAGAGATGTGGGCTTGAGCCTTTTCAGGAAATTAATATTAGTGTCTCAGGTGGTAGCTTCATGAGTAACCAGTACAGCCCACCAGTAGCAGGTCTCTGTAAAGCAACAGAGTTGGTAATGGGTACCTGACAGCCACCCTCATGGATTTTGAGTCTTACTTCAAACTAGCTCTAATGTGACTCCCTGCTGGTGGCTGGAGCACACTGCTGTCCCGCTGGACCACATCTTTTATTTCAGACTGATCTGAAGGAAATCCAGTCCACACGTTACAGGACTTTTCCACAGTGCAAATCACAGGCCAGTAACTGGTGAGGACTGAAAGATGGTCATCCTTTTTTGTTGACGTTAGAAACCACGAAGTGGAACCTCTTGATTGTAAAAATGTAAATAAACAAACCAACAAAACAATGTTGTTGAAAGTGGTAAGGAAACAAAAAAAAGCTCTGGACTTTTTTTTTCCCCCAAAAATGAAAAATAGCTTACCTGAGTCTGGAGTCTTTAAATGTGTCCAAGTATGAAGGGTAGTTCCAAGTAACATTACTCCCCTTACACCGCAGTTCTATGCTCTGTCCTGCAGACAGGCTTAAAGTGGCAGCTAGCTTCTGGAAACGACCTTTATCCATCACCTGTGTCAGTATGGACTGGGACTTCAAAGAGGAGTCAGCAGATTCTCTCTCCTTCATTTTGGGCATTTTGGGTTTTACTTTTTTGTTAACAGGCTTAATTTTGTTTTCCCCATGTTCTTTTGGACGCTTACTCTTCGTAGGCTGCCCAATAACTAGTGAAATAAAGAAAAGAAGGCAATGTTACTGATTAGAAAAAGGTTATAGAGTCTATTTGCAAAAAAAAATAATCTTCCTTATTATCACAGAGAATAAAGTTTTGTTCTTCCTACAAAGGATTCATGAAAAGGAATAAAGAGTTAATTTCCATATGTTTCTGAAGTCTCTGGTATGACCCATTTTCCTGGGGAAAAAGGAAAAAACCAACATGTGGAAAATCTATACTTACAGTTCACATAAACAGACAAATATGTAAGGTATGAGAACTGTACAAATGGGAAGGGAAAGAAATAGAGCATTTCTATCCCCAGTTACTTTTGTCATTCCTACCCCATGTCATTGCCATTTAGCACGCAATGCAACACAAGTTCACCGTCACACCCCCATTAATTCTGCATAACCTTTTCACACACCATGTTATCATAAGAGACACATGAAGAAAAACTGGCAAGTGTGGAACTTCATGACGATTTATAAAATACCGATAGCGATGCAGTTTTCTTCTTTTACAGTAAGTACTGTGAAAATACAAATGGCACTTAAGTCACTCGAAGGTAGCATTTAACTCATCACTTCTCAGTAACAGCCATTTATTTTGACAGTCCAGATGAAAACATAACCTTATTTACAGGCAAACAGTAAGAGATTTCATTACCCACTAGAGACAACAGGGATGCCCAGCTGCCTTTAAAAACAAAGCAAAAGAAATGGAAAGGAGAAAGAAAAGTGTCTCACATTTAAAAAAAGAAAAAAAAAATAATCCAGATATTCCCACTTTAACCGACAGCAGGGAGCACAATCTTTCATGAGACAAGCCTAAAACCACGGTCCCCGCATCAAAAACTTCACTAACTGTGCCTGACAGCTAATTCACATTGAACATGGGTTTTTTCACATGAAAATACTCAGGTATTTCATCGTACGAATCAAAGAGCTCCCTCTGGAATTAAAAACAGCCCTGCTGTATATTGAGTTAGCATGAATTAAAACTGGTACTGGCTGCAGTATGAATAGCAGCACTTCCAGGCTCCCATGACGTTCCTCAGACCCCAGCTGGACACCTTGCATTGCTTCAGCCTTCCCCTTCTCCAAGTCAAGGCTGACATTTATCACATCTCTTCTAAATGGCACAGAGCCTTGTAAGTACAAGTTTAAAAAAGAGGAAATTCAGTCTGAACATAAGAAAATGCTTTTTATTGTGAGGGCAGGTCAAGCATCGGCAAAGGTTGCCCGGAGAGGTTGAGGAGTATTCATCCATGGAGATATTAAAAATGTGACTGGACGTGGTCCTAGGCAACATGCTCTAGGTGGCCCTGCTTGAGGATGAGGTTAGACTGGATGATCCCAGGAGCCCTCTTCCAACCTCAGCCATCCCATGACTCCGTCATCTCAGCATGCAGAGCAAGGATGCCTGTGTAGGAACATTTGCCTCCTGGTCTCACACCAACTGGAAAATAAGCTGGAAGACCACAATGTTGTAGTCATCTTAGTTTGCCCAATGCATTTTGAACTATTTTTGGACTCTTACGCAATAAGAGTAATTTGTTGGGGTTTTTTTTTTTGAGAGGCACACATCCAGTTAGTACTGTGTGGCATCCCTTCCCTGCCATACAGACAAACATTTTTCCCAGTTTTAAGTTATGGGCATTGGTCAAGTTGACTGCAAAATGCCTCACCACCTTAAAATAAGCCACAAACTGAAGAGATGAAATAGAATGCCTTCCAAAAAATTGTAGCATTTTAAGATAAAGAGTAAGATTTAAGATATTTTAAGAAAACTAGTTTCTGGAAGGGACAGTGAAACAAATACTTATGCTTCTTCCACTTTTACTTTGCCCCTGTGATGCCACTAGCCATGCAAAATTGACAAACTTGGGGAAATGACGACAACAAAGGAGGATTTCAGAGAAGTGTTTGCTCCCTCCCATTGAAGACTGTGAATTAGGGTTTTCCTAGTTACTCTGAGCACGTGACCCTGGTGAGTGACAGAGTGCATGTATTACAGGGACAGACAGTTGGTGCAGGAGCACTTTTTCCCTGCGTTAGATTAGAAAGGCTACAGTGGGTCAGGCCTAACATTTACCTAGCCAACGTCTTCGCTCTGACACCAGCCAGTGTCAGATGTCAACCAGAGAACAGGGCACCCACCTCTGCTTCTTTGATACTAGTCTCCTAGTTTCCAAGAACCTTTAGCTCAAGGGATCCATGAACCACAGTTACCATCGTTTTGTTCTCCTTGGTGGATCTTTCCTTCATCCAGCCTTACCAATTTTGTGGCCATCTCTCCCCGCCCTGCCCCAGCACATCAGAAAAAAAGGATTTATGGATGCTTTTATCCCTTTCACAAGCTGTTTCTCAAACTCTGTCTGCCTTATTCTGGTTTTTATATTTAACCCACATGTGAATTAATGAGCCTCCTCATCTTATGCAATTCCCCCTTCCAAAATCAAACGCATCAGTTGTTTCTTTGGCTTTTATTATTCCTGCAAGAATATTAAAACTACTGTCTGACTGTTCTAGAGCTACATCTGAATCCAATCACCTGAGTACTGCTCTGGATCAAGTCAAGAACTGCTGCTTTTCTCATGGTTCTCCAAGCTGTGACTCGAAAAAAGTCGTCATTTGTGGCATCTAAAAGATGGCACTCGGCGTCACATTCTGATGTGTGTGATCCAACCTGCATGAGGGTAAATAATTCTTCTTTTTGCTTTTCCATCCAGTCCTTGCTGCCCCTCTGATCTTCCTTAACAGAGCAGTCATTCCCTCCATCGCGTTGGGTGGTCAGTAACCAGGATGTTTTTTCTCCACAGGGCTGCTATTTCAGTCCAGATGACTTTCTGGACTGACAACACCCACCAGGAATCAGATTTAACATTAAAGCTTTCTTCAACACCCATTGCCGCTTCTCCCTTGGGTTGAGCTATTCCATCTTTCCTGCATACTTTGTGCCCTAGCCTTAGAAGGTCCCACCGACAGGTCTGATAAGCCTTTTGGATAAGCATTCCCATTTCATACCAGCCGCTCCAGTTCCCTGTTGTACTTTCCAGATTTGTCTGTATGTCATGGTTTTGGCTGGGATGGAGTTGACTCTCTTGCTAGCAGCTGGTGTAGTGCTATGGTTTGGGTTTGGGATGGGAATACTGTTGGCAGCACACTGATATTGTTGCTGAGCAGTCAAGGTCTTTTCTGCTTCTCACACAGCACCACCAGCGAGCAGGCTGGGAGTGCACAAGAATTTGGGAGGAGACACAGCTGGGACAGCTGACCCCAACTGACCACAGGGATGTTTCATGCCACGTGGCATCACACTCAATATATAAAGATGGTGGAAGAAGAAAGGGAAGGGTGTTCAGAGTGATGGCCTATGTCCTACCAAGTAACCATTACTGCTTTCCTGGAGATGGCTGAACACCTGCCTGCCAGTGGGTAGTACTGAATTAATTCCTTGTTTTGCTTTGCCTGCACGCACAGAATTTGCTTTACTTATTAAACTGTCTTTATCTCAACCCAGGAGTTTTCTCACTTTTACTCTTCTGATCCCCATCGCACTATGGGGGGGTGAGTGAGCAGCTGTGTGGTCCTAGTTGCTGGCTGGGGTTAAACCATGACAGTGTGGAAGCACACAAGCTTTGGTCCAGCCACACTGTTCTTCCCCTCTCCTCCTTAACCCTCTTGAAATATGACTGTTTGTTCAAACTACTCTTTGCCATTTCCACTAGGTTCTGACAACCTCAACCCTGACACTTGTCCAAAGGCACACAGATCTTGAAACCTCACCCCAACGAAATGCACCATCCCAAACTGTGTGCTCTTCCACACCTGACACTCTCTGCCTTTAAGAAACCGCTAAAGACTCCCCTATGAAAGTTTTTTGAGTGCCAGAAGCCTGGTTTTGATTTTCTCCAGATGTTTTTCCTCTCCGCACAAGCTCCCCTCTGTTCCACGTTCCTGTAGCTCCCAGTGAGTCCGAGCACTCTCCTCCTATACCACACTTACACAGTGGGGCTCTTGTCTGCCTGACCTCGTATTTCCCTGCAGGTGACACCAGGGGCATTTCAGGAAACACCATCAGAGGAGCTTTTACCTACCCACAAAGAAAGTCTCCTTTTGCATCTCTGCTGCACCTCCCTGAGAAGTG
>JAHREE010000278.1:2580340-2642863 GCA_033628505.1 Tringa tobata
GCCCCGGCCGTGAGGAAAGCCCGAGGGGGCTCGCAAAGCGGGGGAACCCGGCGGGGTCGGCGGCGGCTCACCGTACGGCAGCGATTCCTGCAGCAGCAGCAGGCTGAGGAGCACCCACAGCCGCATGGCGGGAGCGGTGGGCTGAGGCGAGGCGGGGAGGAGCCGGCCGGCCGATGGCGGGGCTCCCTGCCCGGGGTTCCCCGGCGGGGGCAGGCTGTGCCGCCTCAAGGGCCGCCGCCACCCGCCCTTCTTCCCTGAGGGAGGAGGAACCGGCCGCGACGCCCCACAGGCGGCCCCGGCCCTGTCCGGCGGGTGTCCCCGCGGGTCGCCCCTCAGCGACGGGGCTCGGTGTTCAGGGCGGGAACGGAGCTGCGTCCTCAGGATCCTCGACCTCGGGCACACCTGTGGAGGTTTATTGATTGAATGAGCTCCTCGGTGACACCTGGCCTGTGGTTTTGTGCAGGTGCAAGCTGTTGGTTGCCCTTTGGGCCTGTAGCCGGATCCGCAGAGCAGGAGCAGTGTGTGGGAGCCATACAGGAGATACACCACAGGTGACCCTATGGATGGATGTACGGGTGATACACCACAGTTGACCTTATGGATGGATGTGTAGGTTGTGTACCACAGGTGACACATCACAGGTGACCCTAAGGGTGGACCTACAGGTTATACACCCCAGGTGACGCATCACAGGTGACCCTATGGATGGACATAGAGGTGATATATACACAGCTGACCCTATGGGTAGACATACAGGTTATACACCACAGGTGACCTTATGGATGGATGTGTAGGTTATGTACCACAGGTGACCCGACAGATGGACCTACAGGTCATACACTGCAACTGACCCTACAGATAGACCTACAGGTTATATACCCCAGGTGAACCTATGGATGGGCCCACAGGTGATATATACCACAGCTGACCCTCTGGGGAATCGTACAGGTTATACACCACAGGTGACTCTACGGATGGGCCTCAGGCACAGATCAGTGTTGGCCTAAAGCAGCAAAAGTACATTTTTATATCAAACTCTGGCATTCATGCCAGCCTGCCACAGCAAAGAGATTCGCAAAAGCCTGCTCAGGAAAAGCTACCTCATGGTGGAAAAATAGAGGAAGGATCTACATGTTGCTGTCTGGGGCTCCGTAGCCCAGGAGAGAGTCTTCACGTATGATTGATGCCTGTGTGGAGCACATCATGAAGGTACAGGAATCTTTTTGCTGCAAAGAGATGAACATGGTAAATTTGACATTTGCTGCGTGTGTATTTATGCCCACACTGAGCTGTCAAAAGCCGTTTCTTGAAATCTGAGGGTTTCCTTGGAGGAGAAGGGAGGGGGAAAACATGACTGGAGGTGCCACAAAGGTAGGTGCAGGGCAAGGTGAGGACACAGGAGGAAAAGCAGTGACTGTCAGGGGTCACTGGCAGACCCTGTAGTAGGCAAGACCACAGATCAGCAAGAATTGGGATAAAGTAAATGGGGAATGGTGTTTCTGGCCACAGCTTCAGGGCCGGAGTAGATGTGAGAGTAGAGCATGTACAGACCTTAAAGGAATCCCAGGCTTTGTCTGCATCCATTAAAAGAAACAAAAAAAAAAAGACAAAAAAAAAGGGATATATATAATGCTCCCTGCCCACATAAATACAGACACGTGCAGAGCTCAGAGACCTGCTTACCTCAGCCTGCTCAGGTACCTCAGGGTGAAGTACGGGGTTAGAGGCAAAGCAGCCAGCAGGGCCCAGGCACAGAGCAAGATGACGAAATTTCATCGTCTCTTTTTCATTCCACAGCCCTATTACAGTTCTGCCTAGAACTTCTCAGGGGTTTTATGCAACGACCTGAGTATACACCAGCATATCTGTTGTCCGTTACCTGTAACAAATTAAGAAAAATGACATTTTTGTTGCTACAGGGTATTTTAAAAGTCTAAGATTATTTCCCCTTCACAGTTAGAATACCTCCGAAAAGGTTATCAGTCCTTGTTTTAAAGGAAATGAATCTCCCACATAACTCTGAAAAGATGCACAATACAAACTGCAAATTTGCATTGGAAATACTCACAGCTCTTGCTTCTGATGAAGAGGTTTTTTTCCTGTCATCTGCAAAACCGCTAGTTGCAATTCTTACATGCCTTCCTAGGTCAAACTTCCCTTTTCCTTTCATACACAGGGTAGGTCAATGATCTAATGGTGACTGAGCTCCAAATATTAGTATATTTTGGAAAATACGGTAATAGCACTTAGAAATAACATTCAGACAGCATTTATTTTAAAACATATTTAAGCTAACATATACCTTTTTTCCTATACAGATATCCAAAGAAGAAAGAAAGTGATTTTATAAATTTTAAGTTTCCTAGTTTTAAATGGATATGCACGAAAAAATAGTTACGTTTTCATTTATGGTCATCAGAGGAACTAATGTAAACCTACATGTACTGCCCCCAGTTCTCCAGATGAGTAAACCGACAGCTTAAATACATCTTTCCAGGTTCAATGCTTTAAGTGTGATACTTGCAGAATGACTCTTGTCCTCATTTAAATCAGTGGCCCATATTCCCGCTGCTTCAGGGGACAAAGATTTCTCAAGATCAGTCATAGTACATCTGTATATATGATAAGGTGACTATTAATCACTTGAAAACTTTTTAAGGAATTATATAAAAGAGTTGCAGAATTGCCCAAGGAACAAAAAACCAAAGTCATAGCTGCTAATAAATCTGTGAACAAAGATGACTACCCCAATGTCTTTAAAAACAATGCCAGATGATAAAAAGATCATAAGCTTGCCCTGGGAGTGTGGTTCTGAGTGTAAAGGTTATCCATTGCCTCACGCTTTTATTCTCCTGATATACCCGCAGTACTATTCAAAGCTAAGGAAGTTCTTTTCTTTTTCCTTTTTTTTTTTTTTTTTTTTCTCCAAAAAGAGGACACCACCAGGGAGTTTATCCATCCAGCTCTGAGGTTGGACGCTGCCAGGACAAGGCTTGGTGCTTCAGAAAGTTGAGCACCATGAATGCCGAGGGCTGCTCACTCTGGAACTCAAACCTAACATCATTTCTGGTCTGGCACTGTAAGACAGAATGCCCAAATCAAAGGGTGTTATTCTCTATTTCAGTGACTTCTTGAGAGCTTGGAAGCAAGTACGAAACAAAGGCTTCTACTATCCCCATCTCCAGACCACTGGAAAAGTAACAGATTTAAACATAAAACACTCTATAAACCCCACGGGAGCTATCGTGTTACTAATTTTAAGAGTTACGATTTGTATAATGTCATTGCATGAGATATCTGACGCACTAATGGTTATTAAGTCACTACATGATTTTAGTGTTTACTAATATTATAGTGGTGGTTGGAGTTAGAGCTGTTGTATGAAGTACATACAAGTGATATTCAGCTTTATTTAAAAAATACGGAACAAATGCACAATTGTTATCCCGTGAAGCACATTTTACAGTAAATGAAAAGCAATGTAATTTCCATTAGAATTTGGAACTAAGGTAACTAAAAATATTGCTGATTACAATTCTATTGTAAAAGTGAAAAAACAAGCACCATATTCTTAAATAGAAGCATTTTTACATTCATAAAAATTCAAGACTTTTCATTTTGGTAGAACACTTCAAAGAAATACAAATTTGTAGTTTCAGTTGCATCATAATCATTCTATCTACATTTTAAATGCTCAGCAGCATTATAATACGGAAATAATCACTACAATGTACATATGAACAAAAAGAAAAGTTAAAATGAATACGAACACTAATGTTTTTTTGAAATGATGCACACATAACTATTTTTAAAGATATGAAACACATATTTCATGCTTTACTTTCTGGTAACACAAAAGAGAAAAGCCCTCCTAAACATTCAGATCCTTTTATCCTTTGTCCTGACTCCAACTAAACTTGGTGAAGCTGGAGTTTGCCTGGCACAAGGCTCAATGAAAAAATACAAAGACAACAGAATTTGTCCAACTGACAATAAAAATAATGATATATATACACAGTTCTTTGTAATGCATGTCTAGACACAGAAATCCTTCAACTTGGCTAATGTTAAGGAGTTTGATTTCTAAAATCGAATGGAAAATGGATCAGGAGATGGCAAAGGCGTTATATTTAGCTTTGGAAAGGTCCAAGTATTAAAAAAATTCAGAGGTCCTCAGAACATATACCAGAAAGAAACACTAAAGGTACAGGAAATTAAAAACAAATACAAAGATCTTGCACCACGTGAAATACCATCTGCTTTTTCTGTAAAATACAGATTTGCCTAACACTGAGGAATCCCAGTGCTTTCCACAAACATACTGCAATTAGCACAAACCTCCCTTCTGAAGTCTAGGAAGAATTAGGGCCCAAGAGCATTAAAAGGTGCTTTTTTATGTAATCAAGTAACTCATGTCAGCCATCATGTGAATTAAATTCCTACTCTACAAAACACACCTCAGTGTCGAAGGCATCACCCCTGATTAAAAGGATTGCACAGTCCCACACACATTTCCTGCACCGTCCCAGATTTCACCCAGGTCAATCAGTATCTCAGGGTGCTTACGGTACATCTCACATTGGCACTTACTAAAACCTCCATGAAAACAGTATGCCTTTTATTTCTGAAATATATATATATATGTCTTACTAAAACCTCCATGAAAACAGTATGCCTTTTATTTCTGAAATATATATATATATCTTTTCGTACGTTTTAGGGGAAAGGTGGCTAGACTTGTACAACTAATAAAATACAGACTGTATATTTCAGCTTTACCAGGTTTTGCCTCTAAATTCATTGTGTCATTCGAAGTTTCTGGATGATACAGTAAAATTTCCTAATTAACTCTACACATCACTAGTATTGACAATTATTACTGATAATTCTCTAACAGCAGGTAATGTAAATGGCTTTAACACGTTGTGACAGATTTCAGGAATCTAACCAGCATTTGTTGTGCAGGAAAAAGCATAGAACTATTAAAGGAATATTTTTTATCCAGGATAACAGACAATGAAATCTGAGATACCTCATAAAATTTCCTATGGCAGAATTAGGACTGGAGTACCACAAGAAGATCACTTTAGGTAACATGAATTGTACAGAAATGTTATCTAATCTCTTAACCCTCAGAACAAAAAGATTTATTTGTTCTCCCTTAAATATGCTTTGGCTTACTTTCTAAAATTCAACGAGGTAAGAATAATTCCTCTATAAAGGCACATCCAGAATGTGCCAATGCAAAGACATGTTTTGGAGGATTTATTTCCACAAAGGAAGAAAACAAAAAACCCAATAATCTACCTCCAATAATAGATATTTTGCATTAACACATACCGTTATTATTCGCACAGAACAATTTACAGTATCAACAACTATGTTAAACAATAACAGCGACGATTTAATCCCACCGGACTCTCAGCTGCTCTCTCGGCACACGCAGACACACAGCAAACGCGGGAAGAAAACAAGGATTTGTTTCCTGCCTGGCTCCTGCGGCGGGAGCAGCACGGCTGCCCCCCAAACAGCCGGCTCTGCCCATGTCCCACTAAAGCATCTGCAATTTCAAGGTTGCGTATACAAACGCACACCCAAATTAGCATAAATACCTTACTTCTGGCTTGTCGCGTTCTTTCTCGGCCCCTGGCTAATAAGGACTTTAACTATTCACACATATAAATCAGCTTCACGCAGGTGAAGCGACCGAGAATACCCAGTGACTTTCATTTAATTTCATCTTATATCTCATTAGTTAAGTGGACAGGTCCTGTGCTGCAGCTGCTCCCATCTCTCCTTAGCAACATTTGTCCAGGAACAGTCTTGTATTTTTATGTAATTAATTTCTCTAACATGGCAGGAGAAATATACAAATGAAAGGGGAAACTGCCAATACCCAAAGTGCTGGCACATCCATTAGATAAATCATAGAATCGTCGAGGTTGGAAGGGACCTTTAAGATCCTCTAGTCCAAATAAAGTGGAAGATTTAATTTCTGTATCTCCAGAAGCTTTAGCTGGCACTTGCCTCAGTCAGAAGTTCATTACATTGACAGTGTCCCTTCAAAGGAAAATTCCAGTGCAGTACAGACATTATGTTAATCCGTACATCAAAATCACTATGGGCTGCCCCATCAGCACCCAGAGGGAAAACACCAGGCTCTGCTTCCCACGCCCCCAGGCCTGGCAGGAATTTTCAAAGAGCCGTGTTTCACTGCAGGCTCGTGAAGACTCCTGTGCAGAAGCTTTGCCCGAGCACTGCTGGCCTGCTCCCGCTGCAACCGCATCATTTTTTTTGCGGCCGAGGAATTAAGAGAGCGGGGCCAGGGAGGGTCAAGAACGTCCTCCGACAGCATCACCCCTGAGCGAGGCCGTGCCTCAGGAAAAGCACCAGCTTCTCTGTTCCAAATACTTGCGGGATTAAAACCAACAGAACACACGTTCATTTACTCAATCTTTTGGATACATTAAAATAAAAACCTTTGTTTTGACACACCTAAGGATTAATATGTTGGATTCCTTTCAAGAGCCTGGACAGTCTTAAATTTCTAATAATTATCTTATTTCTGATATTTATATTATTTCTAATGTAGACAAGAACGTATAGTTCTTTTGTCATTTTTGGCATAAAAATGGGCCCAAGCTGAGAAGTAAAATTAAAACAGCAGATCCAACTGACACAAACAGCTCTTTCATCCACTGAATAGAAGTACTGGAAATTATCAATAGCTCCAGGAGCTGCCCTGAGAATTCCTATCCGTTCCGATCAACCACACATGTACTTAGCGTATCATCTGCTCGTATTAGTCCGATATGAGATCTGAGCCTTCCTTTAATAGCATCTTGTAAGCAAGGATGAATTTTGGGAACAAACGGCTATAACTTCTGATCAATTCTGGATGGAGTATGATTTCTTAAAAATCAGTATCCCATTGCCACCTACCCTGAAGTTTCTCCTCATCCTCTGCGTCCCATCCATTTTTAAGGACCGCCAGTCACTAGAACGGTCCTTAGGACAAGAACAGCTGCAGTTTGAGGATGTATATGCTGGGACCTGGGTTAAGAGGTAGGTGTTTTACCTATCGTTTAAACGAATTTTCCGATTGCTACTCCTAACGCTGAGTAGCCAGTAGAGGCTGCTGGTACACCAGCACACATCCACCTGCTCGCTGGTGCCAGCACAGCAGGACCCTCTCCTCCCAGTTCAAGCTGAGAAGAAAGCATCAGGCTGAAAACCTCAGACCTGCCCCACGGTGGAGTATCAGCCCAGTGAAGGGTCCTCTGTCAAGAAGCGCTTCTCCTTCTGCCCTTTAACATTTAGGCACGTTACTCTCTTAAAACAACAGGAGTTGTTTTAGGAGGAAAAAGCACAAATCTATTGCTGTGGAAAAGAACAGGAGAGAGACAGAAGCAGCTTAACTAGTTTCTTTGTCTTTTTTTTTCTTCTTTTTTTTTTTTTTTTTTTTTTTTTGGTGAAATTCCAACTATTATAAAAAGTAAGGTGCTTTTCACTCTCAGCCAACATAGCTCTCATGGGACCTAAAGTTTTTATACCTAATAACAGAGATTAATACCAATGATTAGTACTAGCAACAGATTGCCACTCTCCATGACAAAGTCCAAGACAGTTCTTACTTTAGGGAAGTTATTCATATAAATACATTCTTGCAAAATAACTTCATATTCTGGAATCCATCATGGGACTGGAGCCTACTCCTCGCTAAGAAAAAGTGATTAAAATACCTGGTTGCCTTTGACAGGTAACATGACTTTTCTGTTGAAAGATGAAGAGCTTCCATTTTCACTTGCTTTAAAACACTTGTTCACCCAGCACCGCTGCAACAGTTTGGTACTTTACATAAATTAGCATTTGGTCATCCTACCCACATGAATGGATTTGCGGATGAAGGCTTGGCTCATGGAAAACTGCTGTGCTAACATATGTTTAAGGCTTAGAGAAGCACTGAAATACTCTTTTGATGAGGATTTTTTCCAAAGCCTGAGCCCTCTGCTTTTTTAACCTCCCCTTCCATCTGAAAAGGCGGTTGGGATTTTGTGCGTTAATTTTTCTGGGGAGAAGCAATGTTTAACAACTAATCTCAGAAATATGAGCTCTGCCACATGATAGAGAAGAAAGTATAGGAGAAATAAATAAGTATTAAGGAGGAAAACTTGATGACTGATGGATGTAAGTACCAAACTACGTAGTCAGGGATAAAATCCTGGCCCTTCTGAAATCAAAAGTACAATACTTGCTAATTCAGATGCGAATGTCACTGTCAATACTGTGACCAACAGGTTATTTCCCAGATGCTTTTTGCAGAAAACAACATAACTCCTTTGGGGAGTATTCTTTTATACACACAGCATCTCTGAATTCACAGAAGAAGAAATCTTGAATACTATTTAAAGGGACTAAAAGCCTTTGAAGTTTCTTCACTGTTTGAGTTCTCCATGACTACTCATTAGTAAGGGTAAGCAATTATTTCTTTTTATATACGTATATGATCCTCTACTTTTTGCAAAGTATCAGATCTGTTCAATTACCCTTCATTTTGCAAATACTTTCCACGCCTGTCTGCAATTTATCTCCTGTAAGAGTTACTTCTGTAGAATAAAGAGAGCTATTAGATTGTCACCAAAACATGTAACAGATAAGAAGGTATGAAAGGCACTTGTGTTCACAATGTGGTGTCAAATATTCATAACTTCTTGCAGGCAGCTCTAAAATTCTTCATATTTTGTGATCGCCAGTGATTTTGGATGACAGTTCAAACAATGCATCCAAATTTTGCCTTGCCAGAGGGTATTTCTCTTGTTTGTTTTTTAATTTAAATATTAATCTCCATGCTGTCAGTTCTGAAATGATGAAGATGGATTAGCAGCTTGTCCAAAATATCAGCCAGGCCTTGTAGTAAACACTTTCAAGAGGCACAATGTTGGCAGAAAGCTTTTGAAATTTCAGTCTACAAGTAAAAGGCTTGTACGTTTGCAAAGATTAACATTCACTTGTCCTTTCATGTGCAAGAAACTGATCACTTTCATCTGCATTTTCGGGTTCATCCACTTCTTCCACAGGGTTCTTTTCTTGCAACGCACTGTTTTCTGAACAAGAATCATCATCTCCATCGCCACGATGACCTTCAAGGCTGTGCCTGATGCCATAAGCAAAGTAAATAAGGAAACCTTCCGAAAGGAAAAAAAAGAAGTTAATGGGGTTTTCAGGCAAGTAGTGCACCAAGAACTAGTCAGTCGTTACTCTCTCCCTGAACATATTTTCCAAAACAAGTTTCTTCTTCAGGTATCTGAACTAGAGGCTTCAAGTCTTCCCTGTTACTATGGAAAGTGCAGGCACTAAATTACAGTGCATCATTTTTGTGTAATCGAATGCTCTAATAGGTCATGGGAACTACTATCTCTTAATTCACGTCTAGATGGAATTAATACAATTTTCCCTATCTTAAAGGAGAATGACTGATGTTCTGGGAAGAAAACTGTTACAAACAGGTCTCTGCAAAATTTTAGCTATATTTATTAGGAAATAAAAATTGTGGCCTATTGGAATTAGTCCTATCATTTTGATTCCTTCTATTACCTCAAAACTGTGTTTACAATTTTGACTGCATATAAATACCTTTTCTGAGCCATCCTGTTGTTTTGATCAGAAATATCAGCTGACTTAGTAAAACACAGACTGTTGCTCAAGTATTTAAAGGAAGAGATTGAAATGTTCTAAGATGGGATTCATCAGGCCTGACGTAAGAAGTGATTGAAATGAACAGAAACACCTACCAAGTGCCATCCAGAAGCTAAATCTGATCCAAGTGTCTCCACTTAATTGCACCATCAAATAAATATTTACCAGGATACTGAATGATGGCAAAAATGGCAATAGTGGAACCTAAAAGAAAATATTTAATATGTCTCTGGCGTTAAATGTCATTTCTTGCATGTCACACTTCAGTTACACAACACAAACCAGAGCTCACACATCTACACACTTCAAAGAAAAGGAACATTTTTTTCTTGAAATATAGTGAGATTTTCTTTCTCACTAAGTTTAACCACTGGTTTCTACATATCTGAAGCTTTTAAAATAAATTATCTTAAAAACATATCCTCTAAGGCTATCAAGAAAAACTTTCCCGTTTGTGCTGAACATATACTAATGAATTCCTGAATCTACAGCTGAATAATATTATTTGTATATTTTTATGTATTCCTTCTTTCTGAATTGCCCCTCCCCAACTCCACCAGATTCCTTGACCTTCCTCAGTATACTTCATTATTTCCATTAAATAACTGAACTTAGAACATTACGTGAAAGCTCAAAATGAAAGGCGAATACTCTGGGAGGTACAAACTGTATTGTGGTCCAGACCACTGCACACAACACAGACAAGTGACTGCACATGAACCGGTTTCTGAAATATCCTCCAGTTTCTAAGTGATTGAGATCTATAATTACTTGGATCTCAACAATGTGCGCTTTGGGGCATGTCTAAAAAAAATACCTAGAACGACAGAATGGTTTGGGTTGGAAGGGACCTTTCAAGGATTTCAAGGATCATCAAGTTCCAGCCCCCCCTGCCATGGGCAGGGACACATCCCGGTAGACCAGGTTGCTCAAAGCCCCATCCAGCCTGGCCTTGAACACCTCCAGGGATGGGGCAGCCACAGCTTCTCTGGGCAACCACAGTCAAGAATATCTTCCTAACACCTAATCTAGTTCCCCCGCCCACATCCTTCCTGTAGGCCCCCTTTAGGTACTAGAAGGGGCTCTAAGGTCTCCCTGGAGCCTCCTCTTCTCCAGGCTGAACAACCCCAACTCCCTCATCCTGTCTTCATAGGAGAGGCGCTCCAGTCCCTGCCAGGTTGTCAGATCCACTAGCTGTAAAAGCAGCTGTTCACACCAGCATCAGTTGTACAGCCACTTTCTCCAACACAAGCTCCGATACATGTCACACTTCTCAATCTGTGGGCAATGAAACCCCTTCTCTAGTCCTGAGAAGATCTGGACCAGACTGCGCATGCCCATTATTCAGCCGTGAGCATCTGCTACCCTTACCTTCACCAAGAAACCTGCAATAGTGGCAGCGCAGTCATGAAAGACTGCCTGAAAAAGGACCACCTCTCTGTCTCTCTGCCCCTCTCCCACTTGTTAGCATCCATCCACACCTCCCATTAAAGAATAGCACAGAGGTTATGTTATTCACCATAAAGGCCACTTTCTGCTGGTTCTGAGGCTGCCTTTGGATGAGGAGAATGACAACTATGAAGGATGCCACCAACACAGCGAGAAGGCCAATACTCCAGGGCTCCAAGTTAGCAATGAAATCAATCCCGTAAGTAGTGAGGACACTCAAGCCACAAACCAAGAAAGCTGTGTGAAAAACGAAATGATGGAAATGGGAAAGAGGTCACTTAATCTCTGCATTGATGAGGACATGACTTTTGAGAAGAATGAGAGCAGGTCTTCAGTATGAAATATTATCATGAAAATGTTTAATCAAAGGAAAATATAGTAGACTATAGACTGCATCCAGCAAGAAGTATAAAAGCATTCTGCAGAATGTCACGTTAATGATGACTGAAAGAAGGCGTGTTATCACTGCATTTTTAATTTTGTATTTAAGAAAATGTCATTATTTATGTCAATGCATTACAGGAGTTTGGACAGCTGAACACTTACCTAAGAGACCCACCAAGAAGTTAACGGTAGTTGCAGTCTGCTCGGTAGGTAAACTGGATGGATTAATCAGGGCCTGCAGACTGAAGTGATTCTCTTGTATCATATTTATCTGTGATTCACTCACTGCAGATTCCCTTTCAGATGCAGCCAAAGCTGCTTTTTCTGGAGAGTATTTCGGTTGCTCGTAGCTTAAACTGGGTTGGTACCTATGCATGAAACAAACAGGATAATAAAAACAATTAAGCTTTCTTTGGGATTTGAAGCAATATGACTCTAGGAATGTATCTAAATACTAAATTATTTGCAGTAAAGATTTAGAATTTTTCAATTTATAACTGCATTGCAATGGCATATGTTATTAGTCTCTATCTTATATAAACAAACTTTGGCGACACACTTTTTTGCTGAGTTTGTCTGGGGATTTTTTTGGGCAGTTTTTTAAGCCACATTAATGCACCAATGGGTCAGATAAATGACGAGTCTTGTACAAAGAGAGGGGACAGGGTCTGGTGGTCAATGGCAGGGAAAGGGCACTGGAGCTTCTTTCTGACTTGCTTCCTGTACTGTAAGAGGCCTACTAACTGGTGTCAACTGAAATTTTACATCTGCTTTAATTTAGTTTATTTTAAAAAATACATATTTTAAATGAGTCACTATGGGATAAAACAGTCTCCTCTTTTAAAGTGGAAATTATTGCAACATTGAATTTAAGCTCCATTTAAGCTGTTAAGGCTTTTCAAAGTTAATTATTTGGCATTAAGTAATGAAGACTGACTTCTCAAGTGAAAAAGAGGAATACATAATAAAGTGAGCTATAGCTACCAATATATCAATATTATTCCGTAGTTTTACAAATAGAACAGATACCAGAGTTTTACTGAGAAGTAGTTATAATTTCACTCGTTTAGAGATACTATTTGCACTCTCTTCTAGGGCTGCCACATCTTGAAACACTTGTCTGATCTTACGTTTCTGATTAGGGCAATACAAAGCAGTAATTTTTCCTCCTATGAACATCTACACCTGTCACATATAGGCCCCACAATGTCATAGGCCTGATGTGCAGCACAGATTCTATTCCCATCCAAAATACCATCCCCTGAATTTAGTACACAAGCTTACACCTGGTACATTTGGGACTAATGCTTGGAGACCAGTACATCTTCTGGAAAATAAAAAGTGTCTAGATTTCACGTGAAGCTTTGACTTGACTAACTGCTATACCGACAGGACAGTATGTCATTGGTTTCTTTGATGGGTCACTGCTTCTTAGTAATCATTTATATGCATACAGCTATTTTTTAAACATTTAGCTATCTAGCACTTCTGTTTATATACTGAGCAACACAAAGTAGAGCACAGGATGTTTTTGACTCACCTAAGAATGAGGACACAGGTTGCCACGAGCGAATAAGCAAGAAGTGTACCAATAGACATCATGTCCACTAAAGCCTTAAGGTCAAACAGAAATGCCATTATAGCTAAAAAAGAAAAGAAAATGCAAAATTTGTCTGAGGCTGATACAGAATCATAGAATCATTTAGGTTGGAAAAGACCTTTAAGATCATTGTGCCCAACCGTAAGTGCTAAGATCAATATTAACCCATATTAGAGCTAAGATTTTAAAATCAATCTGCAGTGTAATTACACATTGCTTTTCTGACAGCAATCTGAGTAAAATCACGGTAATCCTTAAAAACACATTTTTAAAGTCATCCCCAACATTCCCAAACCTAATTCCTTACAGCTGGGAATCTCATTCATATAGATACACACTGGTGAGCCCTGCAGTCATGCTGCAGAATCAAACAATTCATATTGGACTTATGTGGACATAGGTATTTGGGCACATGGCTTGTTGAATTGGGGCCTCATTAAAAATACATTTTTAGAGAATAAGGTTCAGATCCTGCAACAGAATCTCACCAAAGCTGAGAGGATGGATCCCACTGCAAAACTGTGGAAAAATGACCTGACCCAGTAAGTCACTGGTATGTAAAATTGCTGCTGAGCTGAAAAAAAGCTCTATGCAAAGAGGACTTCCAGGAGTTGCATCAAATAAAATAGTTTTGTGGTTTGTTTTTTTTTTTTTTTTTTTAAATTTATTATCTTACTAAATAAGAAGTTAAGTTCAAGTGGCCTTCCAGGAAAGGCCAGCAAAATGTCACAGGAATTAATATTCTTAATATCACTGAAATCAGAGGCAGAAACTTCCATGATACTGAGAGTGATTGTAACAGTCTTTGTGTTTCTAAAAGCTAATGCCACATTCTTTTGGGGATTCTGGCATGTCTTTTTTTTCTCTATGCTGTTTGTACACAGGCACACCTAGCTCATAAATAAATTAGCATAAGCCATCAAGAAATGAAAGGCTAATGCTAATTGATTTGAAATATACGTGGTCAAAGAACCTCTTAAAATTTTTTATTTTTATTAAAATTTTTGACATGCAAAAAGAATCTGAAAATACTTAATCTTCTGAATCACCAGTAATCTCAACATAAAAAGAAACTATTAAACATAGCCTTTATACACTTTATGTATACACAGACACAATTTTTTCTATATTCAGAAATACTTCTATACAATACTTATGTTACGTGTTTGTTAATATATTTGTAGACAGGTGTATAAGTGCACAAACACACAAACACACATTCCCCTTGCACTTGATCCCGAAGGAGAAAGCAAAATGCGACTTTTTGAAAACAAGACTGCTGTTACAGACGGTTTATTTCACCCAGGAGTCTCCTTTTCCAATGAAGGAAGGAAGACCATCCCATTTTCTTTAACGACAGTGGATGCTCCTAAATCTGGTAAGTCATTTATGGGGTAGATTTCTGAATACCTGCTTTGCATGCAGAAGAGCATGGGTTAACAAAGCTGAGGAACAACTGAACCTACTGTAATCTCATGCCCAAAAGCTGTATTTAATTATTAATCCTGTCTTCCACAAGGCTACTTGTGGCCCAGAACATTCTTTTACACAAGAACCAAACTGAAAAATTCCTGTGAGTTTCTGACTAAGAGGAAAAAAAGACACAGATTTGCTTTTCCACCTCTCTTAATTCGACTCCAATTGTAAGGAACAACGGTAGATCAATTTATGGTGAAGAAACCTTGGACTGACACCAACACATTTCTCAACGTGCAGGGTTTTCACAATCGTGATTACCACATGTGATAAGGTGAATCACATTAATAACATGTGACAATTGCCTCAGCTGAACTCTTGACCTGATAACTGTAACTAAGGGGTCAAACATCTAATTTCCTTAACATGTTTTAAAGTTATGAAGCTATCCATGCTATGAATGAATAGAAAATTCAGATAATATAAGCTGAGTCATACACCCATAACCATTCTGGCAAGACTCTTTATGACTGTAAGTTTCCAAATATGCATCTTTTTAAAAACAGAAGAAATTTCTCCTTCTCCAGCAGTAGATAAGGCTGTCTTCCAGGTGAGTTCTTGACACACCAAATTGCCCAAACTGCCTAAAAGCAGCCCAAGTGATGGCTGCTGCATAGCTACCAGTCAGGGCTGTGTAACTTTATCAGTAAGATGGTTTTATTTCTCCTCATCATTACTGCTTCTTTCATAAAGATGTTCATTTCATCCCACATAACGGAGCTCCCCAATCATTATAGGGGAAAAAAAAATCGGTAACGTAAATTCAAATAATATAGTCAAAACAAGAAAAGTCATTTTAAGCAATTAATTTGTATTCTGACCAAAGAAAAGGGAACTGCTAATAATGCTTCAGGTGGGAACTACCCGGACAATGACTGTGCCTTCCCGCATCATTCTCAACTACACAGTGTGAGCAGCTCCAGTCTTGTGGCATCTGTGGATGACCCTGACTATAAATAATAATATTTTCATCTCAGTTCTGCACTTCTTAATTGATACCAATTTTAGCCAGGGTTGCTAATGTTTATAAGGCATGTATTTCATATTTTAATTACTTTTAAGACTTATTTATCTGCCTTTGAGTTAAATACTTCTAGAGCTCCCAGTTTTCCTGGGTAATGAGACACATCCCAC
Source organism: Tringa tobata (assembly GCA_033628505.1). Classification (NCBI taxonomy): domain Eukaryota; kingdom Metazoa; phylum Chordata; class Aves; order Charadriiformes; family Scolopacidae; genus Tringa; species Tringa tobata. The sequence continues at coordinate 2,596,080 of JAHREE010000278.1, forward strand.
TGAAATGACAATGAAATTTGGGCACGACTACATGTAGCCCTGCAAGAAATACGGACAAAGGTGAAAGAGCTGTATGTTAAAAATTCGTTGGCAACAGCTCCCAAAATGCTGTTTTGTTAAAATATATGTGGGCATGTATGTGCATACATACATGTGGATACAACCCCCCAACACACACACATACTCCTCAACTGCAATTTGGTTTAAGCCTATACAAAAGCAGAATCCTTTTTCTTTAGAAGAAAATTCAAAAATCTTTGTATTTTACACAAAAGTTGGTCCTGTTGCAAATACAGTTTTTTTTTCTCATGTCTCATAATAAAAATCGTGACAGTTTCCCCCCCTCATAGATGCGATAAATATATAGGTGTACATCAGACAAGGAAACCCTCTAAGTAAAGCATCAGCCTAAGGGACCCGGATTAAGTAACAAGCTCATTCACAACACAAAAGGCCAATATTAAAAATTAAAAAAAAAAAAATCATTTTGAATTCTGTGACATTGAGGACATCACCACCACCATGATTGGCATGATCTGGAAATCTTACACCCTTTGATTGATTACTTGGTAATTTTATTCCCATCGTACATGCAAGGGAAGTTAACGAGCAGCCCCTTTCAAAAATACAAAGTACCATGCACGTGCACAGAGAGTTTAAATCTCAGTTTCAAGTAACACGGGCTTTGAGAGCTTACCAGAGATGACCCCTGCTGTCAAGGTGGCAGAAACTGGTGCCTGCCTCTTACTCACTTTGGCAAGAAAACTAAAGAGTAAACCATCGCGTGCCATGGCAAACAGAATTCGGGGCAAAGGGAACATAGAGCCGAGAAGACTAGAACAGAAAAATGTATAGTTCAAATACAGGTTATTAAAAGCACAAAGCTTTACCGGTAAACCCAACTACACAAAAAAAAAAAAAAAAAGAAAGCTTGGAAGAGTTAATGGGTTTAGGGATGGTTTTGGTTTAGGCTCTGTGTTGCTGCTCTTGGTTTTTGGTTTGGTTGACTGATGTTCTTTTGAAAGTACTGGAGATTAACCAACAAATACGAAATCTGTGGTAGAGGAGAGTTTTACAGGTAGCCTACTTTACCTGGCGACAATCTGATTTGGTCATTTCAGGCCCAAGCAAATCAAAGCTACACAACAGTAGTTTATTTCCACACCTGCAACACGTTTAGCAGTGCACCTTTCTTTACAAGGATCAACTCTTAGTCTCACCTGCTACTGCACCCGACGAGAGAGTAGCAACTAGTGGGGTCTTCGTTTTGGAATTGATTTGAGCTAGACATTTGAAAAGCAACCCATCCTTCGCCATAGCATAGATTACACGAGGCATTGGGAAAATGGATCCAAGAAGACTGAGTAAAAAGCAAACACATGCAACATGGCAAACACAGTTCATGCAGAGTTGTATCATGGACAAGATCAACAATGTTAATTAATGGCATGTATAGAAACAAAATTTATGATTGTAAGACAACACCAGAAAGCCCCATAGCCCAAGATACTACAGTTCAGACACAAATAGAAATATCTTTTAAGATAAAGTCAATAGCTTTTTTTCTGGTTTTGTTTTTTAAATTTAGGTAATAGAATTGCTTCATCAGAGAAAATTCAGATTAGCGAAATAACTCTTGCCATCACTGTAGTTCTTGGGTATTAGTGGATCAGGAACATGTTCCAGGTCCCACTAACTATGCAATTAAGCTTTAGTATTCCTGGGGAAAGTCTGTCAGTCAGCAGCAGCAAACTGATAAGCATTAGCAGCATCTCTTACACTCCACATTTCCATGTGAGGCTGCTGATTAACAGGAATTCAAAGTAAGCACCATACAGTTGTCCTGGGGCACGTTCTCTCTTTTGATTAAAGCACCTCTAGCAAAGCTTCATTAAGATTGTTTCATTTTTTTGATGAAGTAAAGCTAATTAATTTCAATTTGTTATTAGCAGGACACAGAAAGCTTTTAAACTGTTGATATCTTGGAAGCTCTTTTTAAACGTATTTCTTAAATTAGGCGGTTTCTTTCCCTCAAAGCAAAATAATTGCGATTAAGAAAACCAAAAACATTGAAAGGACAAAAGGCAAAATCACAGGCAGTATAACCTCTGCGGCAAGCACACGCTAGTTCTTACCCAGGTGAATGGTTGCCTTTCTTAATTTAGGGAATTAACTGTATCACTTACAGAAGGCACAGCTTTTACATACCACAGATACTAAGTACCTCCAGCAACGCTCGTGAGGCACAAGTGCTAAGGTCAGACACATGTGAAATAAGTTTCACTGCACAGGAACTGATTTTGATGTATCAATGTCCCTTCCAAAAAAGAATGCTTCCTAAATCGGGGTGACAATTGATTTTTCAAATGAGGATACTGGTAAAACCCACTGCCCAATTTTTTTCCTGTTGTGGCTTTGTAAAATTTATTTCTGCTACCCCTCTTTAAGTACATTGACTTAAATAATGGAAGTAACAAACATCTTTACCCTGAGGAAACAACTTCATGACATAACATACAGCCAAAAGCAATGATCCCAACCTTTTTTCTTAATTTTACCTCTAAACTGAGGAATATGAAATACAATTCTCTTTGTTGTGTTCTAAGCTGACATCAGTCAACAGACCGAAATATTAACCACTCCATATGTGTAACTATAATTCTTCAGAATACACTGGTAAAAGCGTTTTACCATTCCCATTAATTTGTTTTCCAGTATTAATTTCCTTAATCTAGTTTCTGCTTATATATCACTTTTACCATTTACAAATATAGAGGAAAAATTCAGTGAAACCCTCCAAAATGAGGGGACCAGGACAAGTGGATAGAAAATAACTGTAATCCTAGAATGAACTGTGTAACCGACAATCTTCAGTCAGCCTTACAGCTCTTTTAATGTAATTTTGGAACTATTTCCTTTTCCTATCCCCTCCTACACCGAAATACTTCTTTCCTTTAAACCATTGCCCACAGTCAGTGTGCTCATCTTCAAGCTAATGCTTACCAGCTTAAATCAGAGTACTGGCAGCATTAATGCTTAAACAGGCATGTCGTTTTCCTAAATTCAAGTACCAAGCAATGTTCTATTCTATGAAAGTTTTTATACAACATTGGAATTGGGGTGTAACATATATTAACATACATTAATATCTATCACACCCTCCCTGATCTTTTTCATCAAAATAACATGTTAAGGTAAGGTTACATCCACAGTTTCACAAAGGGGAATAAATTATCATATTTTCTACATCTCAAATACCCACACAGAAACCACAGGAAGGGATGATGTCAGAAGACAGACTGGCTACTGGAGGAAAACAGAGACAGGCAACCAAGATGAGGAGTGGAGCTAGTTAATCATCTCTTCAATTTTGCCTGCAAATACACAGAGCCCATAAAGCGGCTGAGTCATTGGGAATGGACAGCAAGAAAGGACAATATGGGTGGGGTTTATTTTATCAGTTAATAAAAATAATTTGCAGGTCTGAAAATATATATTTTAATAAAAAACTTCTGGGTAATAAGCCAAAGAAGTAGAGTTCAATAACAGTACAGTTTAAAAAAGGAACTTAAATTAATGCTGTGATCAAGACCTGCTTAAGTTTAAAATATGTTTATAATACTTATTGCTTATCCTTTGCATAAACTGAGCCTTCAAAATGAATGCATGAACATGTATTTAAATGTCATGCATTATCCACCAGCTTTTCCCAATAAAATTAGTATTTCAATGTCTTTACCTTGTGGATAAAGCACAGAGGGATCCCACTGCTACGACATATTTTGCAGGACCCCATCCAACGTATTCAAATGCTACTGGCAGAGGACTTTTCTCATCCAGTAGGTAGTATGGCATCATGAGTGTCAGTGCAGCCGAAACCCCAAAATAGGCCATGAAGCAGACAAGCAGGGACACCACAATTCCTATGGGTATGGCCTTCTGAGGGTTCTTGACCTCTTCTCCTGAAAAAAAAGTTAAAAAAAAAAAAAAAAGCAAAAATTCTTCATTCTCACCTTCAGCTTTAAAAGGTAACATCAAAGACAAATCATCAGTTAATCTAAGCCATGGGAATCGTACTTGAAATAGAAGTTTTAAAAGTCTGCATAAAAATACCCCTTGGTGATACAGAGCAAAGCTCAGTATTTTGTTGCCAGAAACAGCATTTAAAAATAGAGGTAAACTAAAGGACATAAAATACACTCTATACTTAGAGTGTATTTATTTACCTATGATTTATAAGTTCAATGTACGCATATTATTCTATGATTCCCTATTATAGAATTCTACCATGGAACCATATTCAAGCCAGCCTTTAGGAGAGACACCTCATCTCAGAGAACTGTGAACATCAGCAGGTGATTAATATGACTTGGGCAGAAAGAATTGCATACTAAGCACTTCCCAGACTTAGAAAGCAACAATTGATTTCTTTAGAACAGGAATAAAATAAGTAAAATCTCCCCCTTCCTCCCAGCACGACAGCCACATTCAAGAATGAACTTGGCCTCATTCTACATGGACATCAGGAGGTTTAGGAGAAAGCAAAGGACAAACAGTAAACAGATTGCTGTTGTTTGTATGGGGTTCTTTTACAAAAATAGCACGGGATACATGTATACTTATACATACACACATAGACAGACATATAGGTACTATACCAGTTGTTGCAATGCAGTCAAATCCTACAAAAGCGTAAAAGCAGGTTGCAGCACCAGCCAATGTTCCTGTGAAACCATACGGCATGAAGCCACCGCTCCCATATATACTTGTCACAGTGTCAAAGGCTGAGGCATTCCTATACAGAACAAAAATATAGCACAAAAAGAAGTTATTCTTTTTATTACAGGTAGGAGAAACACATGCATCCTCCTCTCTTACCACTCTGGAAAAACATGTTAAAATGCTCTCGTCGAGACAGAGTTCTGCTTTACCAAACTGCACGAGAAGACATTTTTATGTCGGTGCTTGTAAGAAAGACAAAAATAACAGCAAAAAGGAATAATGCCCGAATTAATAACTACCATCTGACTCACTTTGCAGTTCGCAGCAAGACATATCAAAACACTAATGGTACAAGCAACTCTTGCTGTCATACTCACATACTGCAGTAAATACATGGCTTAAGGACGAGAAGCCAGTAACCTCTCAGATGACTATGGACAAGAGTATTGAAATAAGACTTTTTTTTAAAAGAAACTACAAACAAGAAAATAAAACACTATTTTTAAGGGAATAAAAAGTTTATCCTTCCCAGCAACAGAGCCATTAGTTGATACATTACCTGCAATGCCACAAAAGCAAGTATAACGAAAAATTGCTTGGAATATGAGCAAGTAATTGATTTTAAAAAAACATAATTACTCTGTTACTGCAGTGAGGTTTATGAGATATTCTTCACTTATTTTCCAGTTGTCGACACTTCCTTTCACAAAACCGGAAATCATAACGAAGAGTAGGACCAAGATGTTAATAGCAGTGAAAATTTTATTCACCCATGCAGATTCTTTTACTCCAAAGGATAAAAGACCTATAAAATAAAAATATTTTAAAGATATGAATAGTCTCTTAAACTAATAAAATGGCATTTTAAAGAAGCTATACATCAAAGTACTGTTAATACTATGAAAAAATAGCAGTAGATTTTATACATTCAAACAAATGCAGCACCAATTTACAATACCCTTTGACAGCAATCCAATAGGCAAAGGTTTTGGAAACCATAAAACAGGAAGCTTCTTTAATTATATTCTCTAAAGTATTTAAAAACTTTTTAAGCAATTGTAACTTTCTGCTTTTCTGAGATTCCAATTCATACCTCTATTTTATGCAATGGAGCAAAAATAGGTAAAAGAACTCTATGCTTAGTGAAAACAGATTGGTTGGATCTATTCTGTACAGAACAACTACTCATTAGATTAATAACATAATCAAAATTATTAGATTTAGAATGTGACCTGTTCAGTCTAAGTTTTTTGGGGTATATCCACCACAGAGTCCCATTCCTCACTCATTAATAGAACCTTTAAAAGAAATGCACTCCTCCTGTTCATAAACGCTGATTTGCAGAGATTCTAGAAAAAAAGTCTGATATAAAATACACATGCCTTAGGCTGCAGAGCAGTGCATTTAAACAATCTGAAAGTTATTCCATCAGAATCCTGCTGTGTCATTAGGTTTGTAACAACTGTAAGTGTAGTGACAGTGTACTGGAAGAGCAGGCAGTGAGCAGATCATGAAAAATTAAATACAATGGGAAAGCCTCCACAGGTTCTTTGCACTCTAAATGTTTCCACAAAGATCACATACATACTTTGCCTCATTATTTAGAGATTAAGTCTGAAAATTTTAAGCCTCTCGAGATAACGTCCAAAAAATGTCCAACTCTGCTAATGAGACATTTTGTATCTTATCACAGCACAGAAGTTACCACATGAGCTGCTCAAGTTTTCTTCACCAATTGCATTTTTATTGGAAATAGGTGTATGCTTTCTTTAGCTTCGTTTCTCTGAAAAATGCAGTGTCTCACTCAGCCTGTACACAGTGTGTACAGTTCTTCTAAGTCCTTTCTGTAGGGACGAATAAAAAAGCCAAACCAGAGTTCTGCAGACTTTCCTTTGTGCTCAGCACATAGCATTTTCTGTGAAACATCATCTGTTACTCCTATGATCCAGCTTTTTTGCCACTCAGAATCCAATTAATGTATCACGTTCAGCCTGCAGAGCCCTGAGCCATCCCCACCACCTCTGATGAATCCCAACCAGTCAATTCACTGGTGCTTCAGCTGCTTTCCACGGGGACCTGGGGAGGCAATTCACAGCACAAGCACAAGAGAGGTGAGGAAGAAATGATGGTGAGGATGAAAATACAGGACAGAAATGAAAATTTGGTAGCTCAGTGGAGAACCACCTGAGAAAGGCTTCCTCTTCTATGAAGATTCTCTCCTACTGATGTTAGGAAGCAGCAATGGCAATGGAGAAAACAGATATAAGATGGCAGTATCTACATTAGCATTTTATAGTTTGGTTTGTGGAGTGCTCTGCTTTTCAAAAGATTGGTTTTTTCCTCCTTCCTTTGGAGGAGTTGAAAATGAGAGGTCCATTCCAGCTATACCAAATTCAGTCCTATCGCTCCTGAAGACATCAGGCTCTGAACTGGTCCCACAGGCAGCTCTGAACCACAAGCCTGGCAGGACACTGGACTAAAGCTGGTCTAGTAAACTCCTGGATCTTGCTAAGTGCAGACACAGGACACCAACAGGCACCAACTGTTAATGCTGATAATTCACAAAGTCTGTTCTGTTTGCAAGCATGACATTCTTCTGAATCTCAAGGCATTTATTTTTAAAACTTCTACAAAATTAATGCACTTAAGTAATATTCTACTCTTAAAATTGTACAATTAACTTCCTCAAGAGTCTACTTTTGCTAGATTCTTGTGGCTTACTTTAGTGACCGTATGACAACCATCTCAAAAATTCTGGGTAAAAGTATGGGTGTTAAGTCACCTTGGGAATGCCTACTCTGCAATGTGACTTACGGTGTAGGTACATCCTAAATCTTTCAAATAATGCAGTTCTCAAACATTTTTCAAATAAGGACGTCAGCACCTTATGTATTTTTTGTTCACTCTTTATTTTTTCCAGTAAAATGAACAAAGCCAAAAGAGGCAGAGGGAAGAAATGAAGATACAAGCACAGCTATAAATTAAGGATTACTACTGTAGGCACCCATGTTTTTATGTACAGAGACCTAATAAAAGTTTAGGATGCATTGGCCACTCCTTCTGGCATTAGGAGTTGAATGGAAATGTTTTCATAAGTAGTGAGCCCAAAAAAGTCCCTCATAACAGAATAACACAAGGTTATACCCATATAACTTATCAATTTGACCTTCCAGAGAATAAAAGCTCCTGCTTTTGTTTGATCTAAAGAGAGACTGAACACAACAAACATTTGAGATCTGGGTAAGACCTCTACTGAACACTGAAATAATTGCAGTAGTGGCTAAAAAGAAACCATACACTTAAAAACAAAACACACATACTGCTTCCTTCTCTCCTGGTGGCAGTAAGAATGTTTCCTTGGGGAAAGCAACTGTGAAATGCAAACATGCAAATAAGCAGCAGTAATTTTGGGCTTTCCAATCCCTCAAAAAGCTGGTGTCAAACTTTTGTGATTTAAAAACATGATACATGAGTAAAGATGTAAAAGAGACAGAACCGTGTGGAGCAGTCATGAAAGGTTTACTCAGGTTTCAAACTGGCCTCTTGGGCCATGCCAGTACCTTGGAGTGCCCTTTAGCTCAAGCAAGTTCTAGGCTTGACAATTCTCCTGAAGACTTAGAAAGGGTGAAGTTATTTTATACTGAATAAGTTAATAATTTAGAGGGAAAAAAACCCTTACAAATACCCACTACATGCACAACGTGTGATTTCAGGAGAGCACATCACTTCATTACCAAACTACAGAGCTTGAACCTCAAGGTCCCTCTGAAAGCATTCACCAGTAATAAGCCATAAAAACTATACACAACTGTTAATTTTCCCATTATCATCAATCTGTATAAAAAAGTACTGACAAGTTATTATTTCATCTCATCTTCAAAATAAGACGGTACACATGAAAATTACATTATATAAAATTAATTCCCAAAGTCATTGTGTAAATGCACTTATGCACATCTAAACATCTCAGACATTATAAAGGTATTTCTCATGAAAGACAAACTACAATTTAGCTTTTTTGTCTGTGAGAAACACTCTGACATCGCAACCACCCTAAACGAAGCCGTATATGAGTCTTACCTGATAAAAGCAATATAAGGAATACAGCAAAGAAGTCAGGATACTCTGCCAGCCCAGAGTAATTCATTTTGAAGTAGGTTCTGAAGAAATGACCGATCTGTTTTCCAAGAAGTTCATCAAAGGTGCCACTCCAGGCTCTTGCCACGCTTGATGTACCTTCATAAAATACATGTATGTTTAGAGTTTGGCATACATACACAGATGCAGATACTTCTGCTGAAAAGGAAATAAAACTAAGCATATTGCTACTTGCATTTTGAAGAGCTTGTGTTAAACCAGTCATTTATCTTTTTGCCAAGGAATTTTAACATTTTAGAATTTTTCTACATAGTTAAATGATAACATATTATTCTATGACTAAAATTTACAAATTTGTACCTCACTTATTCCTAAAATATTGGAGATATTCTTACTGTATCATTTATATTTTATGTCATTCTGGAAGACACTTATTTCTAAAGTTACAATATGGTGCATGTTAAACAACATAAAGCAAGGTAAGAAAGCAGTTCCAGAAAGAACATGAAGGAAAGCTTATTCACTTGGAAGTAAAGCAAAAAAATCACTAGGAAGATATATATTACTGGATGCAGTATTTAAGAGAAATACTCTCCTCTAGTAAAACATGCACGTGGCCACAGCTAAATACAACCTTATTTTTACCACTGTCCTGTCACGAAATATACTTACAAATGCAATACTCGGGCATATTGATTTTGTAGCAATTTGGGCAACGGTCCTGTAGTTGGGTACACATATACAGCTAGGTGTGCTTATACCCAATATAACGGATGCTTGGAGCACGTACCTCTGGAACAAAACACTATTGAATCAATAAATGTTGTCTGTGCTAAAGCACTGAAATAGTTATTTGAATATCTGCCATATAAGCATTAATTTCATTCAGATCTGGTCAACTTTGTATTTTATGGGGTTACATGACTGGACACCATTTAATTAGCATGAGGTTACAGTAAAAAGTTAGTACTTAAGCTTCATGACTTTCTTAAAGTGAGATTCAATAGCAACGGTGTCCCTCTAAATGTGTATACTCATACATTGCTGTGTATACTCAAAAACCATATGCTTATTGATGTTACTGAAATTATTCTTGCTGACCAAGGACAGGAAAGGAATCCTGTTTGTTGCTGTGCATCGTCACTGAACTGTGGCTGACGCTATTTTCATACAAGGTCTCCCGTCCATGCTGCTGCAGACACACCGTTTGCAAAAGCATCTTTCCAAAAATGTGTTTACAACCGTGATGCACAGGAGGAAACCACCTAATCAAAACACCTTGGTTCTTTGATCCCAGCAGGAGTAAAAAGCCGTAGTAGCCAAGTAGAGAGACAGAAAAGAAAGACAGACCCAAATCTCTATCTGCCGTCTCAGAAACCCTCGAGACTGTGTTTGCTCTTAGTCTTACCTATCACATAGGACAAAATGAGATTCCAACCGGTGATAAAAGCCCAGAGTTCACCGACCGTTACGTAAGTATACAAATAGGCCGAGCCAGTCTTGGGGACGCGAGCACCGAACTCGGCGTAGCAGAGACCCGCCATCACGGACGCCAGCGCAGCAATGAGGAAAGAAATGACGATGCTGGGTCCGGAGTCGGATTTGGCTACTTCTCCAGCAAGGACATAAACGCCGGCGCCCAGGGTACTGCCTACTCCCAGGGCGATAAGGTCCACCGTCGACAAGCAGCGGCACAACTTGGAGTCCTCCAGGCTTTCACCGCTGACGTTCTTCTTCCGCACCAGGCACCGAACAAAGGACAAGGCTGGTCCACAGGGCAACATGGTGGATGCAGAGCTCTGCAAGAACAGACGTTATTACGGTACACAAAAGGCAGCACAAGCACTGGTGAAAAACAATGAAAAAAACGTATTTGCGTAAAGAACTTTAATCACACCGACTAATTAATATATTTGCACCCTTCTGTGACATTAAATAAGCTGGAATGTGCTTTTTCTCCAGGAAACAAATTAGGGATTCAGTATTCCTAAATTTAGATTTAGCACTTATTTCCTCAGGGAAAGAAATCCATTATCTTTAGGTTTACTACACTGCTGTAAAAAAGAAGAAATTGTTTCTATTTATTTAATGGCCACATCTTAACCATTTCTAAAAAAAAATCAGAACAGTCATCTATTATGTCATATATTGTAGGGACTTTAAGATAAGGAACAGCACCAACATAAATAAGGATTTTTAAGATCTAAAACTCCAACAGTAAGGTTATAAAAAGAGGCAGCATTAGTGTACAAGTTCTGTCATTTTTTAAGTTTTTGTTTGAATTGTATTGTTGATACTTAAGAATTTGGTAAGAATTAAGCAATACCATCTGCCATCTCCCCAAACTGATGTTTTGGGCAACCCATACCGTAAATATCTATACTCTGGTCATGATTTGCTAAGTGGAACCCTCCTGGGACCTGAGAATCTCTTTCATTTAGATACTCTGCTAGGAGATTCCTCCCAGGTCTGTATCAGTTCCTGGACCAGTCAGGAGCACTTCTACTCACAGTAGTTCAATCCATTAAGCTAATCCACTTGACTTTGCATCAAGATGGAGAGCTCACTTAACAGTATTTTATCCTAGAACAAAAAGAACTGACATCCTGAATGTGAGATCGCTTGAAAAAAAAAATCCCCTTGGGTATGAAAAAGAGAGATGTCCATGCAGAAACATTTTCTTCCTGTTCCTGTAATAGCTCCCCAACTACACCCAGACATGCCACTTCTGTTTTCAAAGAGCATTCTTAAAAAACCGGTCTTAATTTCCTTTCAAGGAAAGGCAAGTCGCTGAAGGATGGTGAACGGAATTGAACAGCTCTGGGCAGTGATGCTTAATGCCCATTAGAAAGGTGAGACCTGCCCCAGGACAGCAGAAAGAGGCAAGACAGGCAGGTTTCCAAAGCTCTGCTGGAATTAGGCAGTCCTTTCAGCCTGCCAGGCTCCCAGGAGATTTCACACATCAGCTTCAGAACTAAGGTGATGTGTGTGTGTGTTGGCAGACAGGAGAGATCCATAACCTCTTCCGAGGGGAATCAACACCAAACTGCTCAGGCAAAACCCCCTGCTGCACCTCCTGAACCCCTCAGCAAGAGCAGCCTTTCTCTGGGCCTGAGGCTGAGGCACTCCACTCCCCCAAAGCCAGGCCTGTCTATCCTGGGCTGCACTTTGACAAATATTCCCCAAGGCCACTGTTGGTTTTTTTTTTCCATAATGACACTTCTGAAGCTGTAGCAATCACTTCAGATGTTATATTAGCCCACGAGGACAGGCAGCAACGCCCTCGTGACTCCATGACCTTCCCCTTAACAATTTCAATGTTGCAGAAACACGGCATTTTTTAAAGGAATTATTTCACTCTGCCCCCTGCCCCCCCCAAATGATAGCTCATTTGGTATTTCATTAACAGGAAAAACTACTCTGGCAGACATTGTTCTTAGAGAACAAGTTTCCAAGACTTGTTATTTAAATGCCTTCTCAGATTGCTCTGCTCCTTTGCAGTTTGGGACAGGAAGTCCTGAAGGCTGTAAAGTCCTCTATTGTATTTGCCAGGTGGGTGATATCATGGTTTTCTCTGCTGAGAAGGAACCCTCATGACAAAACAGGGTGGGTTTTTTTCTGCTTCTGCTTTCTCCGATTCTAGTGGAGAGGACAGGAGGCTGGTCCTTGCTGTCCGCAAGCCAGTAAGATGAAGCACCTGTCCTGACTCAAACCCACCCTTCCTTCTTTAGCCTTTAGAAACCGGAGCACAAACAGAGACAAGGTTCAAGATACAAACTTTGCGTCCAAAAAATAAATAATTAATCCGTATATGCATGAGAAATGTATCTTTTACAGGTAAATCCATCCTAACGTGGGCGCAATGAACACACATCCTTTTATGACAACCATTGCAATCCAGAACGTGTTACGCTGTTTCCTATACCTACTACACACCTATGTGTAATAAACAATGCATACTGCTTCAAAATTCCTCTTGCTGTGTATCAAGTGCAGCGTTGGACCTCAGACACAGGTCCCTTTCAGATTTGGCCAAGACATCCCAGGACTCCAGTACTCATCACTTCATATTTGATAAGAATGTGCATCAGGAAGAACTGATGAGCTTATGAGGATATCTGGCCGCCACACAGGACCAAGTGACATAGGTTAGTGGTGACAAAGTGTCTTCAGAAATCACTGACAGGCGTAACGTTTCTCATGTCCTTTAATGTGTTGCCCAACGCAAGAGAAGAACCTGGGCTCTGACCCAGTGCGGACGCGTGGTGACCCACGCTCAAATACCAACCTACAGGCGCAGAGAAGGTAACAGCTGGGTGTGCCTTTTGGTGGCAGCATTGTCCTAGATAAGCTTACACTGGCTGCAACCACACGCTCCTAAAAAGGGTCTTATTCCTGTGCCAGCACCACTGGGCAAATCTCATCGTTTCCTTTTTCTGTTTGTCGTTAGGACAGAGAGGAACATGAAGCAGGGTAAGTGAACGTGGAAAAAAAAGAATTATTTCTCCTACTTTTTGACCAGCAGGTCTCAGTATTTTCCTAATGGCTCCTTTTTACTTCTCCCTTTCCCAGCTGCAGCCTAAGCCTGCCTCGTCCTAGCAGACCACTATGGCCTCTGCTGTCACGAGCCCCACCAGCACTGACCCAGGACCCTGCTGAAGGTCCTGCACAGCTGGCTCTTCTCTAAGCCTTCCTGGGCAGGCACACTTGACAGCTTGGGAAATGGGGTTTTTGGTAATATATGGGGTAATCAGTCAAGAAGGCAGTGAGCTCTCTTAATGCTCTCCTGCTAACAGAGCTCACGGTGCTCCTGAGGCATCTCCGGGGTACCTCTCCTACGTTTCTTAGGGCAGACTTGGATACACCAGCGTTTGGGCATGCAGCCTGAAAGAACAATCAGTGAGGGTGGGCTGAGCTGTCCATGCAGTTTTAAAAAGAGTAAAGGTTCAATCCTGACCTTATACAGAGTTTAAGCACAGGAAAATGTCCTTGTGCTCACCAGCAGCGTGCAGTTATTTCAAATTAAGGTGAGGAGCAGACCCAACCTGTCGCTTCTCCCATGCGTTCAACCTTGCGCTAGGCTCCACTTGGGTCAAGTCTACTTTACGGAGACATTAGTCACAAGCAAACACCTGTGAAATCCATTTGTCACTAACCTTGGCACGGTCCTTTCGCTGCCTACAACAGAGGTGGCAGCTCCCTGGCTCCGCGGGCGCTGGGTCACTGCACTTCTGAAGTCTCTTTTGGATCGAGTCCTTCTTTAGCTACAGATCACTCTGTAACACGCAATACGCCTCCAACAGCCCTCTGAAAAAGGGAAGCCCCAGGTCCAACCGCCTGAGACTTGAGGACCAATGTTCAGCCCGTGTTCGAGCCTCCTCCTTCCTTGAAGGCATTCCTAGAAAGGACCGCAACGCCGCCCACGTTGCAGCTTGCAGTTTTACCCCTTCGACCGCAGGCAACAAGGAGACAGGCAGGGCAGGAGGACTTCGTTTGGACTGGAAAGGAATTGGGCAGATTTCTCTAACACAGAGGGGGAAAAAAAAACCCCAAAAGCTTCTTCATGCCTAATGGACATTCACAGTATTTGTCAGAGTACCTGAATAAGCACAGATATTTCTCCAATCCCTTTTTTTCTTTATTGCCTTGTTGGTTTTTTTCTCTACAGTAGCTGCTGATAAACAGCAGCTTCTTACTTTCAGTCTTTCCTGGCCAGGAATTATAAACCAGATAATTTACTGCTTGACCACCACGCATCTAAATGCTAACTCAAGAAGATGAGTTCAGCCTTGTAATTCACACCAGCTCTCCCAGGCAGATGGATAACCAGGAACATTTAACGGTTGTTTACTGTTAGCCCTGCTCCAGCAGGAAAAGTTTGGTGTCAAAAAACTTGTAACTACAAACACAATGCAAGGGACAAAGTCTCCAGCCACAAAGTTTGCGTTCATCTTCGTAAGTGCTTGGGCTGCTTCACAGCTGTCTAAAATCTAACATTTTTGCAAAGTATTGTCCATGTGAGAAATAACCCAACAGCCTCCTACCCCAAAACAAAACCACAAACAACAGGTGGATACTGGAGAAAAAAAGTAACGTATCATATATCATCACACTCTTCCATTAAAATAACACGTTGATTTAATTACATGTAATAAGTGGTTTGAGTTAGCACACATCAAACCCAAGCTACAGGTGGGAAAACCCAAAGTTTTGCTGCAGTCCCCATTCAACTTGTACCTACAAAATTTTCGATAAAAAGCTCTAATAAAAAAAGACAAAAATCTCATGTGGAAAGCAACTGCTATAAAGCAATATAAAACCTCAGAAAGTTTTAATACTGTTATTGAGATGTATAAAGATTCCTGAAGCAAAAGTAACTTAAAGATACTTTACTTATAAACTATTTTGTTGAGCTAATATTATATACTATAACTGTATATTTATACACTATACATTTTAGATGCGGTAGTTTAACATTTTACACAGCACAAGTTAGAGAGAAAAGACTCCAATAAATTGCAACATACTGAAAATGGGAAAATATAAACATATATTGACTGTATACAGATTAATTTAGAGTCTTCCTTCAGCCTAATTTTCCTGATAAAAACCTGTAAAAGTTTAAATTTTGTATTTTCCATCTGTAGACTGTATGCAAATACTTTTGTTTGCTCTTAGGTACATTTAGCCTTATTCAAAGTTGCAGTATTGCATTGATTAGATCTAGTGCAATAATATATCAAAGTAAAAGAATTCAGAGGTAAAGCAAAACTAGGTGCAGTCTATGATTTGTGTGTGTGTGTGTGCGCACATGCACAGACAATACGTGATTTTAGTGCAAGTGTCCTAAAAGTTGATGCTGTGCTCAAGACTTTCACAAAACTCCTAATGTCTTGGAATATGCAAAGTAGTGTGTTTCAATAATAATGAAAGCCTGAAAATTGGAAAGGAGCACCTGTAACAGAAATGTGACATCTATAAAATGGAAAAAGAAAGCTTTATCATCCAAAAGCAGAAACAACTTCCACTCAGACTGGGAAGGAAAATATAAATTGCATCTTCTATATATTACCACTGTAATTTGCACTTCGTCAGAGACACAATAATGCTGTAATGTAAACTAAATGCAATAGTGCATACCACAGCTCTTGCCGCTCAAAAAGCACAAATGTTAAAGGCAAAGGTTCCTACGATAAGCTACGTTGCTTTCAGGTAACTCCTTTCAGCAGTAAACCTCATTACAAACCTGACTCAGAGCAACTTCTGCTGGGCAAACTTCTGCTCCTCTTAGGCAGTCCCCAACTTCTGCTGTCTTACATCGAAGAGTAATAACTGAAAGTGATTTTATTAAAATATTTGCTTTTAAAAAAGCCAGCTGTAGGTGGTGTGAGAGCTGTTGGTGGAGGCCAAGGGGTGGAGGCTCGGCAGCCTGGGTGATTGGAGGGCTGCGAGCCGGCCAGCTATTTGCCCAGCAAAGGCGGGGAGGGAGAGAGAAAGTCTTGCTGCTGCTCAGATAAATCATATGATTTCATGACACAAAATCCAACTGGAATGTCACTCTCTGCATTTAAACACACCTATATGCTGGCATATAAAACGCACGCTGTTGGGAGGGCACCGGCCACACACACACCCCCCTCGGGGACTCCTTTTACGCATCCTGAAGGAAAAGCAAAAACGTGGATGTCAAAGTGGGTCTCCCACTGCGACAGCAAAGCCGTGCCAGCTTTGGCATCCACTCCCCTTGTAAAAAACAAACTGGCTTTGAAGCCTATTGCAAAGTATCCTTTGCAACACTTCGAGACCTGCATGCAATACTGTAGCGTGACAACTGCTTTTGCTGAGTGAATTTTAGAAGAATATAAGTAATTTGAAAAGTACTGCTGTGGCTAGAAACAACATAAAAGAGAGTGTATTTACAGCGGCTGGTTAGAGCCCACTCTGCTGAACTGGGGCAGACACACCGTATATCTTGTTCTCCTTTATATGGCTTGAAATGTAAAAATGTTGAAGACTGGGATTAGAACAGTCCAAATACTCCTGTGACACAACCAATAAATAACCCTCAGTTTCTAAAAAACTAGCTTCCAGAATAAGCCAAACCCCAATGGATAATATACAGCTGTATTTTTATTACTTCCAATGGCGGACAACCCCACCCCAAACATGCAGTAGCATTTCCAGTCAACGTTATTCACGGGATACTGTTTCCCTTCAAACACTTGTGTTTCCATACTCCTCTTTTTGTGTTCAGAGAACACTGAAAACACGACTCTTGCTGAGAAAAGCCCTACGCTTTTCATCATTAAAGTCTTTCCTACGAAAATATGGAGAAAAACACATGGAGCGCGGCAGCCCCCAGCCACGTGCTCTCAGCTCTTAGTTCTCCCCGAGTGCAAATTCTGCTGGTGCTGCAGGAGCACAGAAGGTTCCTCTGCCTTCCCCATGAAAAAAGTCCTGCTTCCTGCAGCCACACGCAAGGGATGAACACAACCTTTCCCCAGCTCCCCCGGATCCAAAGAGAAATACCTCCAAGAAGAGTGAGCTCCACGGGGGGTGGGCCATATCTCAAGACCACGAGTCTTACGTTATCCAAGGCTATTCTTTCCTTAAAGTGCAAAAAGGTGTAAAGAGAAAAGGTCTTGTTCGTTGAAGCTCTAACGATAACAATACTCACTCTTCCCCTCGTGCTGACCTCATCCTTGTTAAATACAAACTTTATCTCTTTGGCAGTTAATACCTGGTCAGAAGACAGAAAGAAGGAGTTATGCTATAGGTACAAGCTGCTAAACAGGTTAGGTTTCTTGCGTAGAAATATGTGGAAAGCACTTTTAAGGAGCATCATTCTGAACCACAACAACATCTAAGCATTTTTCCCCAAAGTCCATGAATGATTTCAGAATTACTCATGCAAATTTTAGTTAACATCCTAAACACTAGTTCTGAATCATCTCCAACCACGTAGATCCACTAGGAGTTGTTGTTAATGCATAGATTAAGTGATTTATTGCTTAATCGTGGAAAACATCACTTCCAATGTGAAAACAAAGCAGAAGCTGCAGTTGTTTCATATTCTGCTGAATACAGGTTCTATTCCTTCTTGACTTCTAAATGCTAGCCTTCCTCAGACACAGTTTCAGGGAAGCAGATGCCCACGGAGGAGCTGAGCACGAGGCCATCCTGGCGCTGGTGTCCTGCTTCAATCGCTCTCTGGTAGACTCCTGCCAGGTTAATAACGATGCTCTGCGCAGGGCTGATCAATGAACTTCTGTCACTCCTGCAGCTGGAACCACTATCTGGGGTAGCACCATATCACCATTCCCAAGTGGTTTATTAATTATTAATAAAGAGAGTTCAGCAAGCTGAAGCAAAACAAAACCAAAACAAACAAACAACCCAGAACATGCAAAAAACAACCACCCAAAGAAAACCCAAACGAAAAAGCAAACCTTGACAACTACTGCCAACTACTTTCTAAATGTGGTTGCAGAACTGAAGGCTATGCAGGCCATATAGACATGGTCATAGCAGGAGAACAGCCCCAAATTTAAACAGGGGGAATTAGAATTCTGTATTTCCAAGAAGGTAGAACAAGCTGAAAAAAGTACTTTAATTTCAAATTTCCATTTCTGTAACCATTAATTCCCTATAATCATAATTCTTCCTGTAGTATCTAAAGAACAGCTATAAAATATTTTGTGGACATTTTATATATATGCATCATTTGCGTTTGCATGTACACACATTTCAAAACCTTTTTCACTGTGCTGAATTAACAAGAGCCATCCAGGACATGTTGTCATATTCACAGAGCAAGACAAACAATTCCAGGTAATAAATACACAAACCTGGTCAGACTGAAGCCAACAGCAGAACTGCAAATTATATCATTGGGGTCAGGACTTGATTCAAACTGAGGACTTTGAATTCGGAAACAGAAAGTAGACAGTAACAACAGAATGGACTAACCCTTCCCCTGCCAACAATAGACAGCCATAACACAAGTATTGCTCACACTTTCCCACAAGAAATATATCTTTTCCACTATCCACTGCAATGTCTAGCACTCTTTCAGTTCATTCAATGCACAATTGAGAAGAATAAATATCCATTCTCTTATTATTTCACAGTAGAGCCCCATCGCTACTTCTTACATGCATTGACTCCCCAAACAGAATAGAACTGTATCCACACAAGTCATTCATCTGGTTTAAGTCTGATTGCAAGTGCCATTATATAAACAACAGCAATATTTAGACTACTTTATCTAATTTACAACATAAAACAATCCAGCGCACAGGTTTGCAAAAATCCACTTCCTAGTGGAAAACTGGAAAGTGAGTACAGTTATTTATTCATCCACGTAACCACAGCATCTCCGAATCTTTCTTTGGTACCATTTCCAGCTCTGAGGCACCAGCTCCTCTGGGACTCCCTCTTCAGAGGTGGATCTTCCTTTTAAGGAAAATGCCAGAAACAAGATTACAGTAAGTCACATTTAGTAATAACCATATCCCTCTTTGCCTTCTTCCTCTCTTCATTTTTATTCTTGACCTTAAGGTAAAGATTTGTTACAGACACTAAAAGTTCAAATCCTTCAAGGGCTGTGTAAATCAGTTCAACATTTCACCCTCATTCTTCATGTTAAAGGTAGAAACCTTTCCCACATCCATAGGCCTGGAAAGTCACTAGCACTTTCTGGCACCTTCAGAGCTATCACCTGGCTGTGAAAACAATTCATCCCTGGAAACACTGGTAAATTCATGGATCATTACAAAGACAGACAAGAGTTGCACTGCTGGCCCTTCATTTGACTTTCCAAAAACTTAATCCTGGAACCAGGAGCACGCAGCTACACTGCTGTTGGAACGGGTCTAGAAGAGGTCACAAAGATGCTCAGAGGGCTGGAGCACCTCTGCTACCACAACAGGCTGAGAGAGCTGGGGTTGTTCAGCCTGGAGAAGGCTCCAGGGAGACCTTAGAGCCCCTTGCAGTACCTAAAGGGGGCTACAGGAAGGAGGCGAGCAGGGGAATTCTTTATGAGCGAATGTAGCCATAAGACGAGGGGTAATGGTTTTAAACTGAAAGAGGGGAGATTTAGATCAGGTATCAGGAAGAAATTCTTTCCTGTGAGGGTGGTGAGGCACTGGAACAGGTTGCCCAGAGAGGCTGTGGCTGCCTCATCCCTGGAGGGGTTCAAGGCCAGGCTGGATGGGGCTTTGAGGAAGTGTCCCTGCCCAGGGCAGGGGGTTGGAACTGGGTGATCTTTAAGGTCTCTTCCAACCCAAACCATTCTATGATTCAAAACTAGAACTGTCCCTGGCTCCAGGCCAAAAGGGACATGTTTCTTTCCAGAAAAGAGCTGTGGTATGTCCACTTAGTGTAGTCCACTTTGGCTCCCAGTTTGTTTCCAACTGTGTTTTGACCAAAAACATTACTTTATAGCTTAGGTTCTGCCTTTACAGACTTCTTTTCTGCTCCTTAGCAACTATATCACACTTGGATTCATCTGAAGTGCCTCATCCAACAGTTCTCTGACTTGCACACCCCAAGGACCTTCACAGCACATTCTTTCCATAAAGAAGTTGATCAGAAAGTCTCTTCCTGCCATGAAACAGATGACCACATTATAAGGAATGAACTGAAAGAGGAAACTTTTATTTTTTTTATTTTCCTATGGAAGGCTCCTTTAAGACTTTCTGTTATAGCGTCAAGAGAGTATGAACGTATTTTCACAGAGTTATGCGGAAATTCACGCTCAGCGAATTTTAGATTTTAAAGCAAATAAATAACCCCCATTAATTTGTGAAACTCTTGCACAAACTGAAAGAAAATACTGCAGAAGCCCCAGCGACAAACCGATTAAAAGCTGCTCTGCTGTCAGCTCTGACTGGCCGCATAAGTAAAGTAATTAGTAATTTTAGTGGTTCTGAGAATAAAAATCCAGGTTACCACAAAAAATTAAAATCAGTGCAATCTATGTGCTAAACTACATTAAATGATCACAAACATGTAAGACAGAAAAATACTCTTTATAAATCTCAACAGCAATGCAGGCTATCTCTATAATGTTATGACAGGATCATTTCTGAAGAGCATAAATCTAAAAAATTGTTGACAATCAACGCTTTTTAAAGGGCTTCCCATTTATTAAAATATAAATATATTTATTTTAGAATGCTTCTCATGGTTCAAGCAGATTGCTGAAATTAGTTCCTACAGATTGTTGTACAGATTAAAATGAAATTATCACTTACCAAGTTTCTCAACTGTTCTTTAATAATTCTTTTTCAGTTTGTACTTAGAAAGAAAAATGCCTCAAAACCTGACCTTCTGTAAGAGAAATGTAATATATTGTATTAAAAATAATCATATACTACTAGACTAATACAGGCACGAAGAATAAATCTGCTAATCTGCATTTCATATGTAACAAGAAGAGCTACTAGTTATTTTGACCCAAGGAATGAGTCATTTAACCTAATATTAAGCATGTCCCAAGCAGCTACGAGCTATCATTTGTTGAATACCAAATATTCCCAAGGGTCTAAAGAAAATGTTTGTAGTGCTGACTCATAGCACTGTCCCCAAGTCTAAAATCAGAGTTTTGGAGGAGCCTTGGAAAAGGAACGGAACTATTTAAAGCCATACTCTCTCTAAAAAAAAAATAAAAAAATCCACACATACTTTTTTGGCCCAAATCCACACCTTGAATACAGGATAAATATAAATACAAAATGTAGACAGAAAAGTCTGTAATATATACAAAGAACAGCCAAGAAAATCAAAGTTAAAACTAGCACTTGATCTGTAATTGAAGTGCAATGCCATGTCTTGCCAAGACTGAAATGAAGCGCTCTCCCATCTCTCCGGGGACCTGGGAAAGGAGCATCACATGCAGCTCCAGGCTGCGGCTTGGGAAGGAGCACGAGGAAGGAACCACAGGCCAGTCAAGGTGTGAGCCCACTCCTCCATCGGAGGCATAAAGTGTCAAATGGTTCTTCAGTAAGACCAAGGAAAAAGATCTACCAGAAAACAGAATGTTAAGGCATTGTGCAGCTTTTGAGGTGTAAGCTATCGGAGGACAACTTAGTCTGCTTTTCCATAAGGCTGATGGAACTCACAACATCTCAAACTGAAGCAAACTTAAAAAAACCAAAAAGTTACTTATTATTAAGAGTTATATCATTATTTACAAAGATAGTACTATTCAATTTGTTTTGAATGTGCTTTCTTTATAGTTGTTTTAAGGTAGCTTTGCTCTTGCTATCACTTTCTTCACTACCTGAATTAACCAACCCGAAAATTTATTTCCCTGTCCTATGATATAGGATTGTCATCCTTCAACTCACTCTTCCTCCACCCCGAGCCAAATAATCTCTTTTCTCAGTTTACATGGATTTTTTTTATTGTTGCAGGAATATTTATGAGGGGTTTTGATGGGTTTTTGTTGTTTTGTTTTTGTTAAAAAACCTTTTAACTGCAAAGGCTAAAAGTGTTATGTTTTTCCTGTATCAAAAAAGGGAAATCTTTCCCGTTACCATCTTTAATGAAGATTCAGTTTTCCTATCAAAAATAATTTTGTCCGGAGAGTTTCTATTAACTCCATTTTTACTTCATTCCTGAGGTATGCAATTAACAATCATTTTCCATGCTGGAAAATGCCTGCAAAAATGATATGCAAGTTGCTGTTTTTATTTACTCTTTTTGAAGCTGTTTTTAATCAGTAACAGGGCTTTACCTCTCACCCCATGGTTACTAAGTTCCCATGACAGCCTCTTGTGCAAGACATAAGCAAAAGCCTCTTACAAGCTTACATCATATCAATTCCATCTATTCTGTCTTCTTCAAAACCAAATGAAATAAAGAAAAAAAAAAAACAACTCTGACAAACTATTAGAGAAGTATTTACAAATACAATCCCAGAATACTTTTTTTTTCTATGCTAATAGGAAGATATGAGTAATGACTTCAGGATCAAAAATAATCTCAACCCTTTCCCTGCTGAAAATTGCATGAATTTGCACAAAAGCTGATGATTCTCTAAGACAGACTTAGCCACTGATTTTAAAGTAGAAATCATGAAAGCCCTTTCACGTGCCTAAACTCCTGAGGTAGCTTCTACAATTTCTATAAATTCTATATATTTTTGGAATGGCTTTGGCTGTGTGCTCCTGTGCGCTTCCACAGGGGAACCGCAAAGGCAACAGCTCAACAGCCCAAAAGGTAGCCTAATCTTATGACATAAGAATGGAAATTATGCAAAGAACTAATGATTCATCTCATTTCTCCTCTCCGTTCCCAGCCTCAGCCGGCTGGTTTGACGGCAGGGAGTGGTATCAGCATCAGGGATTCTTGCCCTGCTGAGGTTGCCCAGTCCCCATCCCTAGGTCACAGCATCTCTTGGCCCATTTGACCAGTGCCCCATGCACTAATAGGCTCCAGCTGGTCTTTTTGTTTAAAAAAACTCAGTGCAATTAATTTTCTGTATCGTTTTTTGGAAAATTGTTTACAATAACTCAATTTTACATAAAAAAAGTGGACTTTCCTCCTTTTTCTGTGGGGCCAAGGAAGGAAGAACAGACAGTGGAGGAGAGAGAAAGGATGAATGCATCTAACTTAAGACTAAACGAAATCATGGAAGACATTGGAAATAGCTTCACTTACAGAAGTGTGATGGAGCAAGGGAAGGGGAGAAATTCCTATTACGTATCTTACTTGTTTCTATATGACTTCTTATGGCACATGGAAAAGATGCCATCCTAAAGGGATTACAAATAAAAAAAGAACTATGTCACCTAATCAAGGTGTCACAACTTTCTCAGAATGGAACTTCTAAAATGAAGTATGTGTTAATTATCCACCAATTATGACAGTTTTTACAAGCCAAATTTGCTTTCCCTCGCTTAGAGAAATCCAAGAATTAGATTCGCACATTGTTTATATTCCATAATATTTCATTTATCTTAAGTCAAAGGCGGTAAGAATTAATTTAAGAGAGTCTTACATAAAGGTTTTGACAAATCTCCTTTGCAACTAAATATCGCTCTGAAATAACGGTGAAGTATTTAAAGTAGGTTCCATCGCTGGACTTTAAATATTAAATCAGAGAAGCATTTTGCTTCCATTCTGTGTCAAAAAATGGAGCTGTGACGTGCCCAACACCACAGGCAGACATCATTCACACCAGACAGAACCAGTGTGTTAAGTGCACTGCTGTGATTTATTCTCGGCTTATATATCACAACAACACAAAACAACATAAACAGGAATAGTTAGTTCACATGATATAAATAAGCTCCATCTGCAGGGCTTAATCCCAGTGTGTTAAACAGCACTCTGTGTTCTGAAGTTAGTGGTGTTAAGACCACCCCGTGTTCCTTGGGCGCGCTTTCTGCGCCCTGCAGACCCAAGCACAACTTCTTTCAAATATGAAATCCCCAAAACAATGTCACTGCAAAGTCACTATAGCAACCTTGTTACAGAGCATTGCCCTTTGACATTAAATGTAGACACTCCAGCCAGACATTCTGAATATACACTGTCCATGTCAACATCATATAAATTCTAACATCTAACATTATTTATGACTGAGGGAACTAATGCCAGAGAATTCCCTTTTCATTCTTGGCTTTAAATAGCACCACTACATTTAATGCATCAGGAATGGAGCTTGAAGAACATTATAACCTTCAACTGGGTAATTTTCTAAAAGGCTTTTCAAATTTCTCAGCGTTTTTTGAGGAAGTCAATAAATAGCTTGACTACGTGTAACATCTCACAGGTGGAAAAACACGGCCAAGATTTCAAAACACAGCAAAACCCAACACTGACCTTGCTAGTCACGCATTGGCATCTTGATTTCCAAGTGGCCACACAACAGCTACGGGAAGCGAGGCCACGTTAGCCCAACCATGCCCTGTGGCTTCCCCAAGAGCTTACACTTGCACAGGCTGAAGTGCTCCGTTTTGCCACCTAACAGGTCACTGCAGGCAGCGAGCCTCTGGTCGGCACCTTCTGAAGACACAGAGAAAAACTGCTGGGAACTTCCCTTAAGAAAGAAGTATTCTTCCACGTCTTAACCGAATCACAGATGTGCGTGATAGCTGCAGGACCACGATGAAGGCTTCGCAGATCTGTGCAGGTTTGACTTAAGGCATAAAGCTTGAAACATCGGCAAGTCTGCCTGAAGAAACCACATCTCCTCTTGGTAAAAACCTCAAACAAGTTTAGGAATAGCAGGAGAGTCATTTCAGCAGAGCATAAAAAAAAACATGTAGGACAGCACAAGCATAAGTTCATAAAATGATGAATATTCTGAAGATAACAACTGGCATATGGAATAACACAAACATCCCAGACAAAGCCCAACTTGTGGGTGTGCGTGTGTGTATCCGTGCTCCTAGCCAGACAGCACGATGGTTCTTTACTTGCAACTTTTTCTTCAATATAAACTGTCTGGAGGGTACTGAAAAAGCTAACAGCTCAGCAGTTCTGCAGTTTTTCCAGGAGGCTGTTCTGCTCAGAAAAATCAGAAGTCGCTTGAGCATTAAATTGCATTTATTGTACCTATGAAACTACGGGCTACCAAATGGCCCAGAGGAACAAACCACATAAACGCTGCGTGCAGCAGAATACTTGCAGTACCAACCGATGCACTAGTTATAATAAATTACTCACAAGCGTCTTTTCAGCATAACTTGGATCACACAACAACTGGAAAGTGGCTGGGACTCACAAAGATCGAGTGAAATCCAGATTTCTAATTTCACTCTGTTGTGCCAACAGAAAGCCCCATAAATTTATAACTTTAAATTCTGTCTACAGTGAACACGGAACACCTCGATAAACATTTTATACCACCTCCTCCCCTCAGTCACTTCCTTCTCTTGCCGCATCCATTGATCCTGAATGGCACGCTCAACTTCTGACTGAGAAGGTGTCACACAGGTAATTAAGAATTCCCTCAAAGATACTCTGTTATGTGCTGAACATCAGCAATAGAGAACCATCAAGCACATTTAGTCACCAAATTATCTCATATTTTTTCTTTAACTGCACAGTCACATTTTTCTTCTTTTTTATCATCCATTAATTTAAGAGAAACAAGATACTTCTACCCTTATTTGTTCCTACCTCAATCACTTTTTCTAAATGTATACAAAATTTAGCCTCATCTCAAGCCATGCTGTGAATAAGTTGTGGGGAAAATCCCATAAAACACTAGATCCTAATACAGCCAATTCCATTTGCTTAAAAACCCCAGCCCAGCTGCACAAGCCAGGCCCCCAAAAGTCCAGACACTGCAAATCACTACACTAGTTACCACCAGAGAGACATCCTTCCACATATTGTGTGGGTATGAGGGTTTGTGTGTGTGCTTGAGAGTAAACTACAGTATTTCTTGGGTCGCATGCTTTGCCATGCAAAAGGACAGCTTATTTCTGGGTGGCCCAGCCTTCACTGTTATTATGGCTGGATCATAATTTTGGAGTAAAACTGTCCTCCTCTCTCACCTTCTCACAAGCTCTGGTGGCAGCAACTTGAGTTCAAAGTGCCTGCCTGTGCAGAGGCAGGATCTGGCCACAAACCATTCCTTACTTGCCCCTGGGAGGAAAAGGTGGCCAGGACAGATAGAACATCTCAAGGGCCAAAGCCAGAAAACAGGCTGCTAGGTTGAAACGCAATGATCTGGGGTAACCTCGTGGAAAACCGCAGCCAGGAAAGCATCTCATTTCACCAACTGTTTGAAAAAGGCTTCTGACATCTGATACCTTCTCGTTTCAAGAGAGTAACTAGAATACGCACAACCCCTTTTGAGTAAAATACCAAGTGGCAAAATGCCACAGAAATTACTTCTAATTCTGAAATGCCACCGCTTCCCTCACTAGTACTAGATGGAATATCTTGCCAGCTTACTGATGTTTATTGAATCTGATTAATAGGTTAGTACCATTTGTAAACTGTACTTGTTTTCATAATGCAAGACATTTTTGGCACAAAGAGTAATTAGATATTCCTCATAGAAACACTATTAAAACATGAAGCTTCAATGTTTCTGCATTAGCAACAGATACTCACAGAATCAATTTTGTTATATAAAATTAAGATAAATGGTGTAAAATCCTGCATGCCTAATCTAGAAAATTCTTAGCTAGTTTAAATGATAATCAACTTGTCAGCAAGCATGCCTCAGCTAAGATCCTTTTTCACCTATGCGTTGCTTTACTGGCCTTCAGAAAATGCCACTTTGGCATGAGGATGTCAAACTGCTGCTCCTTTATTTCTGTCCCTAGAAGTGCAGCCAGCAATGCACGTGTATTTCTCATGCAGAACTCCAGTTTCCAGCCACTGAAGAGGTTAAAGCAGAAACAAATGTTCCCTGTGCTCAAACTCCCCTAACTTCCAGTTACTTTCTTTTATTTCCCTTTAATCTTGGGCTTTTTTTTTCCCCACATTTCACATATATACTAAGTTCAAAATTCCATTCTTTTCTGACTTTTTAAATTATTACATGCAAAGAATGGAGTCTCATCTTAAAAGTTGATGAGGGGATCCCATCAATGATTATAGATATCTAAGGGGTAGGTGGCAGAAGATGGGGCCAGACTCTTCTCAGTGGTGCCCAGTGACAGGAGAAGGGGCAATGTGCACAAACTGGAACATGGGAAATTCCATCTCAACATAAGGAAAAACTTCTTTGAGGGTGCCAGAGCCTTGGTACAGGCTGCCCAGAGAACGTGTGGAGTCTTCTTCTCTGGAGATATTAAAAACCTGCCTGGATACGTTCCTGTCCAACCTGCTCTGGGTGACCCTGCTTTGGCAGGGGGGGTGGACTAGATGACCTCCAGAGGTCCCTTCCAACCCCAACCATTCTGTGATCCTGGAACATTTTTTTATCCAAATATCCTTCCCTTTAACTATCGCCTCTCACAAAAACACAGCCCTTCTAGCACTGAAATATCACACATATCCATCTAAATATGAAGCTTGCTTTTCAGAAGTAGCAGGCAAACAGTATCACATGCCAATAGTAACTTTTAGACACATCATCAGTTGGTGCCAGAGTCCACCTGGTAAAAAAAAAAAAAAAATAAACCTCACCTCATAAGAAATTTTAAAAAGTTTTTTTGTTGTTATTTATTTTAACCCATAGAGTACCATTCTAGAGGAATGAAAGTAGAGCACTTATTAGACAGGAAACTACTGAGATACAGTAATTGCTCCACCATGAAAATTTTCTTTAAAATATTTTATATTACTTCTAGTTTTACGCTAAGAATTCTTTGTGCTAATTCCAAAAAAGTCTAACAGAATTCTAATGATCAAAAGAAAAACAATTTAGAAATACTTTGATGACACCAGAAGGAAAATCACTGTTGTACTTCAGCATTTCTCCATTGCAGTCTAGAAATGATGGGTCAAAGCACCTAAATACTTCCAGTTTCACAAACTTTATATAGCCTTATATAGGCTTCTCAAGTAAAACATTAAATGTCTGTATTGAACTAACTAAAATGTTATCCACCCATATCTTGGTAAAGAGAGGAAAAAAGAGGGGAAAAAAATGCAGCAGTTACCAGCCTATGCTGCATCCATTAATACCATGATTTTTTCAGGTTATTGGGTCTGAGGTGATGAACAGCTTTGAAAAAATATCCTTCTCAAATGCTATCAATGGTATACTTAAAATACAAATAACAAGTTCTAATTAAAGTAACAAAATAGCATGGAAGTTTGGAAATCCAAGGCAGAAACTCTGGGTCTTGATAAAAGGATAGAAAGGGCAAAGAGCTCCTGAGGATTTTTCTGGATTAAGGCTGCAGGCCCTCTGTACTTACCACCAAAGTTTTGGTGGTGTACAAATTAGACATGTTTTTGGTGATAGCCAAATATAGTTTTAGAAGTCTATCATTATATGCACAGAATTTCCTGCCAGAATGAAAGATAAAAACCAATCCTGAAGATATACCAAATGACCCACCTTGAGTTAACCGGCACCTTCTTCTGATTTAGGCAGAGATTTCCCTAAAGACTAACCCCCTCTCTATTTTCAAACTCTGCAGGTACAAAACTTTAAAATACAAGACAAAAAACAATGAAAGCTGATGCTCTGCTATAGCACTGCAAATACTTATGGAAACCTGTCATAGAAGGCTGTCTGTTGTGTGCAAAAACATTTGCATTTCCTTTACCTCCGAATGATGGTACAGGTTCTACCTCCTCGCGTGTAACTCCAGTAGTGCTAGTAGTCATCCTAACTCATTCTGATTATCATTAAAGGGACACAGTCTCTTGTTGACATGATGTTGAGATAAAGCTTCGAAAACTCTTGAGAGGAAAAATCTGAAAAAGTGGTGGTGTTGTGGTCATACAACATAAATAGCATTTCTTCTGCAATTTTCAAGGCAAATTATTCTGCATGTCAAATATAGCTAGGTAATGTTCCAAGCAGGAAGGCTAAGACTTCACAAGGCTACTGCTGAACATATTTCACTTACTCTGAAATTTCCTACAATCGTAAAGAGAAATGAAAAAAAATGAATCCCCAAAGCATTAGAACTGATTCATTATCCTTAAAACTGACCTTAAAAACCCACCACAACTGCAGACAACTATGCAACAGCCAGGAATACTTCTAATACTTCTAAAAGGATGTTTAGGGCAGGCAACAGCAAATGGACGAACTGTCCAGAGCAGAAAAAAATGGGTTTACTCTTGAAGGATATCAGCAGGCTCAGCACCGGACTGCGATGCTTCATATGGAGCTGGTGATAGTTATTAAGCCAAAACATGAGAGAAAGAGAAAAATGCAGCAGAGCTACTGAGCCCAGAGATCAAACAGATCAAAGACAGCTACTCCTTCACAATGAAGGCTCCATTATTTACTTTTTAAGTATAACTTTGCTCTCCGCTGTGATAGCTGTGTGAGTGTGTGACATTAGACATAAATCATCCAAACAGGCAGAAAACACCTCTGAGAAAGCTGAGACAGCTACTCTACCATTTCATGCCTATCACCATAAAATACACACTGGGCTCACTGATGTGATGACAATGATGTGACTCCTTCAAGAGCTGAAGTTATTTCCTATTGCCTTTCATTCTACTCGTCCCTAAAGCCCTGTAATGCAGACCCTGAAATAACCAAGTGCCCCAGAAAGCTATTTGCTGTGATTAAGGTTGTGTTCTGCTAACAGTTTCTCCTTAGAGAACCTCTCTTTCTGTTAGAAAGAACCTGTTTAGAAAGTTTAGAACCTGTTTTGAAAGAAAACACATACATAATCAGAGCATGAAAGTATCATTCAACTGGGAAAATTGTTAAAACTAGGAGTCTGGCTCTTCCTAACCTTAGCTTAACTCGATTTATTCATACTACTTTTTTTTTCTTCTCCCCTTTCTTATACAGAGGACAAAAGACCAAACAAAATAAAGTTCACAGTCTTAGCTGCCTGGAACTAAAACAAAGCACATTTGGGGAAGCTTGTGTAAAACTGAGGAGAGAATGTAAATAGCTTTCAGAGGATTTCTTTGTTCAGAGTTTATCAAACTGAGCATAGGGCATACAAGGAAAGCGCAAGTAACAAGCACACGCTGGATGAAAGGTTGTTTGGAAAGTGCAATCACAGCAGGATGAGAAGCCATGGATACAGAGGAGCTAATTTTTGGCACTGGTATGAATTCTGAAACAGTATAAAAGATCAAAGAGAAGCTACTGACAGTTTGGAGCACGATGCTCCCCCCTCCCCCAAATGAACTGAACATCACCCTAAAAATATAACTGGGTATTACATGGACTCTTACTCTTAGGCTTGGTGTTAGATGTTAGCCACAAATTATTCCTCACGACATCTGTGCTTGATACAACTTCTCAATGCCCAGAGACAGCCCAAATTATTATGCAACAGAATGCCCACTCTGCTGGGAAATATTTCTAACACTCAGATGAATTGAAAATCTTCCTGCTAAAGAAAAAAAAAAAAAAGGAGAGAAAGAAAAAAAATGGGCTGTAGCTGATGAGCAATTTTCGTATCTGTCAGCTTTTCAGATTACAAGCAGTGTTTTGTATTATAGCTAAGAGTAAAATGACTTGGTGACCCCATTTATTTGGATAATTCTTGAGGTTGATTTGGCTCAAATTCATGGAACTAATTTGTCTGGATAACAGCTTTACAAAGGTTCAGAAAAGTCTAGACATTTTCACTGTGGGAAAAAAAGACGCACAATCACTTTTATACAAACTTTAAAAATAATGTCCTGCAGTCATCCTTTCATATTGCAAATTGTACTTCTAAAGTCAACAGCAGATAAACTGAAGCAGTTGAAAGTAGCTGCGTTTGTACAACACTGGAAGGTATCAAGGGAGATGGAAACAGCCTTTGATTCAACTATTTTGCAAGAAATGGCACAGCCCAAAGATGGGCTATTTGCAGTGCTATAAGCTCCACACAATTTTTAAGGTAAGTGAAACTTTACCCAATGATAACATGATTAAAAAGTAAGCTACTTCCCAAAGAACTAGTTAACCATGAAATTTCCTACGCGCGCTGACCGAGGCGCAGGCAGCAGAGCTGTAAGGTCCATGAGAAGTTTGAGCCCCATTTCTAGCAGCCGAGCACAGTTTGACCGACCAGAGAAAGAAGAAAAAAAGGAGGCGAGGGAAGAGACGAGCACTGTATTCGAGTTTCACATCACTCCCTCTCACGACAGCTACAATTTTAGCTTAGAATTAGGTTTTAAAACTTAGCTGTAACGTACTTTGGCCTGACTCCATTCTGGTCTCTGCCAAACTATGTTCCAAAACTGGTTTAACTGGAACCGTGTTCAAACACTGCTGCCAAGCTGTTTTAGCTCCAGAACAGGAGGGGAAGGAAGAGTCAGCATTTATTTCTTTAAAAAAGAAAATACTTAATTCTTTATCCTTGATCCAGAAATTCAAACAGTTATGTATAATCAAAAAGACTGAAATCCCTTCAAAATTAAGGGCTTTGTTATAAAAGCACTTGAATTTACTACAGATTGTAGCCACATGGCAAAATTATTTCCATAAATACACTCTGAGTCCCAGTTAGTGAAACAAAAAACTTTTCAGCCGTGCTAAGATAAAAAATATCTTTGCAATTATTCATTCTGCAGTAACAGCCAGCTCAGGATCAAGGCCTGTCCAAGTGCTCAATCTAAGAAAAACCAATGGTGTGAGAAAAGCAGAGGTAAAACAACCAAATACAAGTAAAGCGCGTGGGATGGTGGGTTCATCTGTCTTCCTACTGATGTGCAGTCCATTCCCCTGACTCTGTCAAAACAAGGAGCTCCACTGTAGCCATTGCTACTAATACCTTCAAATAGGAATGGAAACAGTTCGTAAAGTTCATCTTTCAAATGCAGTTCAGGCCAGAAATTGTGTTGGTTTTTTCCCCCTCACAATTCAAGCTGGCTGCTTCCTGCAG
Organism: Tringa tobata; assembly: GCA_033628505.1. Taxonomy (NCBI): domain Eukaryota; kingdom Metazoa; phylum Chordata; class Aves; order Charadriiformes; family Scolopacidae; genus Tringa; species Tringa tobata. Next base: position 2,628,347 of record JAHREE010000278.1, read on the forward strand.
AATAACTTTTTCAATAGTCAACAGTTTGCCCAAGTGGAATCCAATAGGATTGTTTCCTCCCTAAAATCTTACATCCAAGTTTCTTTCTCTGGTGCTTCTTTGGTTATGCAGATCCAGCAGTTTCCATTACGCACCGAATGCGACACGTTCAGAAAGTGTCTTTACACTCCCCTCTTTTTGGCAAAGCTCCATCAGCTCAAGATCCACAGTCAGTCTGGAATAAGAAATTCCCAGCTTTTTTAATTACATCTAAATTTCATCAGAGCAAATATGCACACCAAAAACAGTCCAGAGAAAAGAGTTTTTATTTCACTTAGTCTTCATGCTGCCATACTTAGCTCAGTTTTCAGGGACTAGTGCCAAAGTACAGATAAGTAATGAAATGGTGCGAAAATCTTAGGACTTCTCCTTCCAACTGTTACTGCCAACACAGAGTGAGGGCACCTGTTTCAGGGTTTGGAGAGCAACAGTGGGTCACACTTGGTTCAGGACGAGCTGCAGAACGGTCAGCAGAACACGTTTTGAAACGCAATGTGAAAGAATGACAGAGTCATGCACTAGTGAAACCCCACCGACACAGCAGTCACTGCAACAACCCGACTGCAGCGTGCACAGGCAGAGCCGAGCCACCCTTGGGATGTTTACACCAGCATTTTTGTTCAGAACAGCTGCGTATTTCCAGAATTATTCTCCCACTCATCCTAACCACTCACCGCGATTTGGTTCACTCCATGGAGCAATCCTGAAGCCTCCTTTTGCATGAAAGGAAATTGGACCGTGCCCTTCACAACAGCACTTAATGCATTCTAACATCTAGTCCAGTCCTTGGGACCAGACAATAGCTAAGCTGAAGCCCTCCCAGTTCCCCCACACATACCAAAAACCTAAGTGGTGTGGTCAATAAATCCACAACCACCAAAAGTTCTCCTGCAGAGCTGTGGCCGTTGCTGAAGTAGACATTGCTGCTGCACACAGGTGACAGTGGGTCCTCAGCTGCAAAGGCTGGTTGGTCTGCCAACCCACCTGGATGCCAACGTGCCTCCCAGACAGCTATGCTCTGTGCTATCACTGCTTCATCAACAGTTATGGCATAATTTGAACACCTCAAGCTGGCATTTCCACCAAAATAAGTACTGTCCACTGACTGGAGGCTCCCTCCTGCTTTCTTCCCTTGGGTCAACATAAATATCCCTGTGGCTGCAAAGTTAATTAAACCAGGGAACAGAGCCACGGTAATGGTGAGTAGGTACAAAGAAACAGTCAATTTTGACCTAGATTAGTTTCCTAATAAAATTTACTAGAGCTGTACAAGTTCTTCTACCAGCAGCATTGCTGCAGGGTGACACATGGAGAAGGATAAACTATTCTAGGCAAGTGGCATTGCTTCTTTTGGTGGCCATGACAGCTGCAACACTTGTGAAATGACAGACCTAAAATAAATTCCTTTTTGGTGTAACCATAACTCCGAGGAAGGACAGGTTTATTCCCAAGCAATGCCAAGCTGTCAGGCAAGCTAAGAACCTGTAAATGCCACAGCAGCCTGAATGGCAAGACTGAAGCCTAGAATGTAACACTGCAGCGTTGATGGTGGATGACTCATTATGAGTCAAATCTGATCCCTCCACTGGCAGAAACACCTGCAAAAGACAAGTCCATTTTGAGTAGACTTGGACAGGTCAGTGGTTCGGTTTGGTACATGTTAGGCAAATAGAGATATTTGGAGAATACTGGTTATAAAAGTTACTTTAAGTCTTATTCCATTCCACGTTCTGTGTAATGAACTGAATACTGACACCAAACCCTGCGCCATGATGTGGCATCCGCTGCCTGATGGCAATGCCAAGTGAACCTCTGGCTCCAAGTTACTTGATCAGAAATTCAAAAAGTATAATGAGATTTCTACAGAAGTAATATAGACACTACTAGTTCAGCTTTGCTTCTAAGAAAATTCTTCCCAAGTTGTGTTTTCAGTCTTTATTTCAGTGTGAATACTCTTATTTCAGTACAAACTCTAGGAAAAAGCAGCTGAGAGAGACAAGGACAGCAACCTACAGAAGCTGCATTTGTATATGATGGGTTTATTTACTTTTCTTTTCAGTCTTCAGTTTCTACAGCTGTTTTCTCAGTTTCTGGCAAAGACCGTTACGAAAGCTCATCCCCACTGTGTGCTGAGACGGACTTAACACATGAACTTGGAATTCAAGTAGGAGGAATTACTGAATTGTAGGGCACATTTATCTAAATCAGTAGTAAGTAGACTTCTCCCACTTCCCCTTTTGATATAAATTCCACCTGGTTCAGAGGGCTTAGGGTATGCTTTTAAGTACCTCGTGGATGTCTCAGTATAGCGAACAGGCTGCGGCAGGCAGGCAGGCACTATCCTCTTCCTACCCTCCACAAGCAAACTGGTAATTGTGTACAAGCCTGAAGTCAGACGTAAAACAGTCACACACTCATCCTCATACAAAAACAGTCCATGGTTGTTCTTTGGATCATTTGGCCCTTGGATGCAGAGTTACTCGCCAACTTAAGATTCACAACAGCAACCCCACTCTGTACCAGCCAAGATCCCTTTTATTTGTAAAATTCTCCAACTTTACACCGCTAAATTCCCATAGCCTATAACACAATACAATCCTGCCACATTATCTTAACCAGTGAGCAAGATCCCAGAGGTGGCTGAAGGTTCAGACATGTTTTCTTGATAAAGGTCTTCAATGATACATATAAGGAATGAAGAAAACCTCTCCTAATGGTCAAATCAATACCAAAGGCCAGCAAAACAATTCCAATAAAAGGAATAAAATAAAAGTTTCTTGTAATGGCTCCTATCTAAGAATCTGTGCTTAAAAAGTTACCTTTCTGTTCTGCCCAGTAACTTACCCAATTTACCAGCAATACTGAACCAAGCCAAATAAATTTCAGCAAAACTGTGTCAGCCACAGAAGAAGCTAATGTCAAGGGCTGCAGCATTTCTGATGGGGCAATCCAACCTTTCCCCTCCTGGGCCTCCGGAGTAGAAATCTGTGGTAAAATATTCAGCCTTATGCAAGTTCCCTGGCCAACCCAGTTCCACATACAGACAGGCAGACAATATCTATAGCCTATCCAATTCACAGATTTATTTCCCAAGTTGAGTTTTGTGGAGGGTTTTTTTTAATTTTTGTTTTCCCTGAAATCCTGCTTGCTAAATGCAAGTTCTCCAGTTTCAAGCCAACAGCCGTGCCAGTTGTTTATAGAATGCCACTTCACAGAAGTAGCAGTGTGAATAAAACTGCTCTATACCACTGTTTCAGGTCTTCCTCCAGTATTTGGGTGAATTTTTCGAGGGGTTTGTTTACCGTCAAAGAAGATTCTATGCACAGCCCTTGCAAGCTTGTCTCCCTAGAAAGCAAATGCTCCACCAACTACTGATTTTCCCTTCTGACTCCTATGATCTGTTTTCAAGGGTCTGTAATCTCCTCCAGCGAGGTGGAGAAATTCAGTGTCACGTATCTCAGATGCCCTGCTGTGCTCTACTAGAGTCCTGTTTCCCTGAACATGCTTTGCTTACAGCTCCAGGCTTCTTTCCAGCCACCGCTTCCAACTCCAAGCCATCCCTCCAGGGAACACTATGAGCACCATTCACACCATTCTGTCTTTCTGCCATCTCCCAAACAGTTGCAGTTAAGCCAATGCTCTGTTTGACTGTGTGTTATCAGCAATGATTTTTATCAGACCCTTAGAAAGTATACGGAATGTTGGAACCCACACTTTTATTACCTAGGTTTCAACTATGCTAAAATACTGGGTTTCATTGTTCTGTGATGTAGATTAAAGGAAGATACTTATCCTACTCACCGTCTTCTACAGGAGGAGCGGTACCAATCATCAAGCAGTTGCTTGGACAAATATACTGTAATATTACATGTTTTCATAAACAGGCACAAGAAGATTATTTTGAAGGACTATTATAGCTTATAGCAGCCTACTAATAAATGCAAATGAGAGGGGGAGGGTGGAAAGAAGAGGGATGTTTTGCAGCTTCGGTAATTTCACTGGTTCCTATGGAAATATTTCCTATTTAAAATGCCAAACCAAGATCAGAATCAGGTCAAATATGCAGTAATGGAACTACAGTTACAGTAAAGATGTAACAGATGCGAAGTAGGAACTACCCAAAATACTTCATAAAAAACCAGCTTCACACACAAGCCATTTACCAAGCACAAGACAGCAGCAACAAAAATGCAACTGGTGAGTGACATCTTCTTGATCATAGAATGGTTTGGGTACAAGGGACCTTAAGGATCACCCAGTTCCAACCCCCCTGCCCTGGGCAGGGACACCTCCCACCAGACCAGGTTGCTCAAAGCCCCGTCCAACCTGGCCTTGGACACCTCCAGGGATGGGGCATCCACAGCTTCTCTGGGCAACGTGTTCCAGTGTCTCACCACCCTCACAGGAAAGGATTTCTTCCTAATATCTATTCCAAATCTCCCCTCTTTGATACATTGTTCAAAGATGTATGACTTTTTTAAGCTCCTGTTAAAAGGAATGAAACTATAGAACAGAACTCTACAGCAGTTCTTACATTGCAGGAAAAACACAATTCTAAAATGTCCAAACTTACTGCAAAAGTCTGAGGGGTAAAGCACTTCTATAACCAAAGTTTTTGCAACTAATGCTTTCTCCAGTTAAAAAAAAAATAGAAAAAAAAAATTCAAAATTATGGTCTAAAAGGGAGGAAAGACAAAAATTAGAGAGGATAAGAGAAATTACGGTATGTTTTACAGCTCTGTGAGGCATATGCCATAGCTTCTCCCAATGGTACAACAAATCAAGCAGCTCATGGTGCTTATTCTATTCTCTCCTCTGAGTCCATCCCCTAGTTGTGGCTGCACAGCCATGTGTGTGGCCGTGTGACAAACGGGAACAGGGAACTCATCCTTAATCAAAAGTATCCTAAGGAAAAAAAAAAAAAAAACCAACAAAACAACAAAGAATTAAATCCATTTCATTGCAGAGTGCCACAAGCAGCCGTGCAGGCAGAGAGGGATGGTTACTGAAGCAGGGACAAGGGACAGCAGCCCCGGGCACAGCAGAAGGGCTGCTGATGCTGACACGGCTTCAGCCAGAAACCCACAAACTACACCTCTGAGCCCCTCCAGAGGGGGAAACCTACTTGTTTCATGGATGCATTTCAACCCCTAACAACGAAATAAGTGTAAACATTCGCTTTACATAACCAGAAAGGTGACTTAACTTACTGTGTGTGGATAAAAAAAAAAAAACACACCAAAAAACGCAACATCAACAGTATTTTACTGCAAATTCTGCTCTTTTTGCATCTGGTTCACTGAACTAAGTGCAACCCATCTGTTACCACATAAGAGAGAAAAACAGTCAAATAGAAAAAAAAAATCGTATTTAACACAAATCCAAAATTATTTGCTTAGACAACTAATGAAGGGGAGTATATAGGCAATTAAACACCATAGAAAGCTTTACAGAGCACTAAAAAATTGCATGAAGGTTTATAAAAGTTTACATCCAGGACAATTAGAAATACAAAACGGGGTTATTAAGTCTGATGTTGAAACCAGTTGCCTCAGAATAAGGCACACGCATGTAATAAATTAAAATGGTCTAATAAAATACTTTTAATAGTTGGACATTGCATGGGAGACTGCAAACAATTCTGGACTGGATACCCAGAAGCAGTGTCCCACTAAGGAATAAATGTTGAAACAATTAGAACAGATTTCCTCCGTTTAGGGGAAGTATGTTACAAGGCTCCTTTTTCCCTCTCCCTCAGTTTCTTCTCTCTCCACCGTCAAAAAATCAGACAGTGAATACCTGGCTGCTCTAAGACAGTCATGCTACCACAATACCTACAGCAAAAGTTAACTTGATACCACTTGGTATTTTCCAACATCAGGCTCTATCACCATGATGAAAGTTGTATTTTCACAGGACAAAGAAGGAGAAGATTTTTCCAAATGACATATCAACATCTACTTTTCAACGCCTGAAAACTTCTCATTGTCTTGAGAATCTAAAGGAGTCTCAGCAACAGCTGGTCAATGTGATTCCCACCAAAAATACAATTTCAGAGGCTGGACATTTGGAAGAGAGCAGGGAAAACCAAATAGAGGTGGAAAAATTAACAAAAAGCAAGACTGGTAGGAAAGTCATATATGAAAATCATATTGTAATTGGCACAGCTACAATAAAACTAAGTTCTAAAATCCAAATGAATGATTTTGGGGAGCATGCATGTGTTTGGGGAGGGCAGTGGGAGATCACAGATTAGTCTTCGTGATGATCTCAGCCTAAAAGATGCAATAACTCAAGCTCTGATGTGACTGTTACGCACTTCAGCAAAATAAAATTATTATTATTATTGCAGGCAAGCAATATCTCACTAACATTGTATTCCTTTTAGTTTAAAAAGATAATAAAATATGCTTAACAAAGAAAGGAACAGAGAACGCACTAATTGCGAAGTCACAACACTTCTTGTGTAGGAAAATATATTTATGAACAACTCATTCCTGCAGAAGCATGCATTGAAATAAATTTGGTGTCCACTGTGGGATTGTTCTAACCTATTTATTTTATTGTCAAGGAAATTTCTGCTAGCAAGTCAGCAAGAGTAAAACCAAAGACCACAAAGTATGCTCTTCTTTCTAATGTTCTGAGAAAATGTAAACACACCAGCACTGAATCTTTTACTTACATCACATGTTTAGTTTCCATGCAAGCCAGAGAACGAGGCAGCCCCAATACGGCTCATAACTTCAGTTCTACTCAGCACAAGTATTTATGCAAAAAAGTGACTGAAAACCTGAAGTTCTCAGGTGATCTGGGTTCTACCACAGGCCTTAAGCAAGGTATTAATATTAACTTGCTCCCATTCCAACTCTCAGGAGCAAACACCATGTGAAAAGCCATTGCTTCCCTTGTGCAGCATCTCATCTGCAGCCACGGCTGCTACAGAAAACAAACTACCACAGAGAATCTCATGATAGTCTTTTTTTTTTGCCACAGAAGTGGCAACTAAACAAGATTAATGTGCTGAAATCCCACCCAGTTGTTCAGACCACAAGAAAAGTCTGACTGGATCTGGTAGATTTGGTTTCAAGCATTCGGATACTGGAAAACAATAAGGATGTGGACTTTATTTTCTGCCAGGTGTTTAGATCTTTCACATAAATGGACAAATGACAAAAATCCACTTGGCTCTGGACAAGAAGGCAGAAAAATACAAATAGAGAAGGCAGTTATGGACCTTAGGAAAAATACTTCACCTCCAGAAGTCTATTTCCAAGGATTTTTTTAGCTCCAGCATGGTCAGGGTATGTAGCTGGAGGCATTGTTTGTTTGTTTACACCAGACCATCAAGTTATTCCACAGGTACCGATGTAAACATGAAGTGTAGCAGTCTCTACTGCACTGAAAAATAAGTTGGAAAATGGGAAAGACAGCACTGTGAGAATATGACAGCAACTTGCCCATTTGGCTTCCTTAGGAGTCAATGTACCTTATGAAGTAATGCGAAAAGATATTTTAATCTTTATTTATAGTAAATCTGTGGGCCAATTCAGAATGGGGCACAGAATTAAACTAACAGAAAGGATAAGATACACTTCAAGGCATGGCAAGGATAGGCACGTAGGTTACCTTAAAACAGTGAAAACCCAAAGTAGGTTTATTAGATGCAATAGGGAAGTCTCCTCAAAGAAGGCATTTTAAGAAGTACTATTTTCAACTTCTCTGGACTTTTCCATCTGATACTGAATATTATAATTGCAAACTTTATAGTATTTCAAACAAGCACTTTGTACTTCTTGGCAGTTCATATAAATAAATTTTATATTGGATCACAGAACCACAGAATGGTTTGGGTTGGAAGGGTTGGATCTTTCATTGATCTAGTTCTATATACATGCCATCCTCCTCTTATGAGTTTCTCAGCATAGCAATGCACCCAGTGCATACCCGTGCCTCACTGAAAAATAATATTTTTAACAGTGAATTCATAGATGTAAGAGGCGCTTTCTACATGCAGGCCTGCAGGAAGCCCCCAGCTCAGGCCTTCCCTCTTCCCCCAGGAGGAGACCTCGTTGCACCTTCAGAACAGCCCCTCTTACCCGTAACCTCCCAGGGCCCCTCCTTGAGCCTCTGCAAAGAAGGAGGGTGGGCGCAGTTTGGTAAGCAGTGCGTAGGTGTAGCACACAAGAGTTTCTAAAAACATATTGCCAAGGAAAAACAACAACAGAACATATAAATTACCACATACCCATTATTGCAAAAATGTGTCAGAATTGTTGCTGTTCCACAGAACAAAACTTGTGTTTCATGACACATACTTCTTCAGTACCGCCCTTAATAGTTCTCCCTCTCTTCAAATCTTTACAGCAGAACAAAGCAATTAAATCTTGCTACTGACTGCACCCAAATACTTACTGTTAACTTTAAAATAAGTTACACTATCATGACAAGGATCAAAAATACTGCCTAGTGATCTAAACTGCTGCTTCTAAAAGGCACACTGAAGCCATGTACCTTGAAAAGAATCACACACTCGTGCTAATTCTATATATCCACAAGCTTTTCCATCTAACTCACAGTGCTGAAAGCATTTAAGCATTTCATGTCAAGTCACATCCCATTGTTTTCTCTCAACTGCGTGACAGTCCAAAAACATTCAAGGGCAGAACAAAATCCGTATTACACCAAATCACTCATAAACAGTGAATTCAGAGGAATTAATTTAAGTCCTCATGGGAGTAATCAGATATCTTCATGATACCCAAATGTTAAATTTTCCTTAACTAATATGGAGATGTTTCTCAATCTAAGGAAACTGAGAAGAGGACAATAAATAATCCCTTCCAAATTCCATTTCAATTATTACTTATTCCATAACCACAATGCACATGGTACTGCACAAACAAAATAAAACAAACACAGTCGCTTTTGCCGTCTTGTCAAATAGCATGTAATCAAACTCTGGACAAAAAACAAACTGATCTCAAACAACACGGGCTAGGGCCAGGGGCTAGCTACATGAATTCACACCGCTATAGAACACGTTATCCACATCAGTCACTGTTTCCACAGTAAAGGAAATGAAGATTAGATTGCATTGAATCCAACTCCTTCCCTCCCCCAAAAAAGTCACACGAAGAACAATGTTCTTTAAAGCAAACACTTCTCAAAAAAATCACTTTATTCTGGAAAGCAGAAAGCACAGATGAAGTGAAGCTGTATATTAAACACAGATGATGACAGTAAAGTCTGGCAAAATGACTTGGTAGAGTTTGTCTTTTCCTTCAGCCCAATCTCAACTGACAAATGATTCCCAGTTAAGTTCCTTGCAGAAGATCTATGAAGAAAATTTATTTATTTGGATTTCAGCAGTTGACACCTTTCTACATCTTGTCACCTTTCTGTCACAGATAAACTGCTACTCTCCAAAATTCTAGTAACCAGTACAACCGGATAAAGCTAATCAAGTACCATCCCTTTCTGATAGTACATCTGACAAAGTAATCTTCAGAAACGAGGTAATTTAGTGAGAACAGCCATACAAGTTTTCTAAAAACTGATGTTGCCATCACAAAGAGGCAAAACCACCTTGACATCAGTGATACTGGGGCCTGCAGCACAACACTGAATGACCAACACTGATTCTGCCCATTCCGAGTACTTATCAGGAAGAGCAGCTGTTGTGTGCACTCCGCTGCCCTTCTGATGAGTTGTCACAGGGAACTGAGGGCACCAAACATCACCTTTCTCTAGCAACTGCACGGAGGTCCTCACGGGTCACCTACATTAACTACTAGGTGAGGTAGGGAAAGGTTAATTGAAAAAATGAGATGGAAGAAGAACTGGAGTCTGTGGACAAGCACGACAATAATGTGATGGTTTATGAATAATTGTTTCCTCCATTTTTTTTCCCTGTGTGGCTGGTTTACTGCCTCTTGCCAGATGCACGCAGCCGTTCAGACACTAGTAAGAGATTCTACCCTTCCAAAGTAAGCTTTAGAGAAGTCATCCTATGGCCTGGATCCTTATGTAAACTAGTTTTAGATAATGTCATGCTGTTTCAAGAAGCCATAACCCAAATCAGAGTAACTAGCTGTTAGAAGAGCTGTGATGTCCTTCCCGCTGCTATTCCATACCATTGAAAATAGCAGTTCATTGCTGCCCGGGCCACATTTTGAGAAGGTAGGTCTTCCTTCAGGGTTCTATTAATTTTATGATATATGCACAGAGGTATACTTTACTTGTGAGGGCCTCTGTCATTAAGTTTAACCATACTAATATTCTACTCTCATTTGACGCTGAGTTCTTTGTAACATATGGTTGGGTGTGTGTGTACATATATACACAACCATCGCAGATATATAGGAGTCTATGCAGTCTAGGAGAGAATCTTGATGTCCACAGTAAATACAGCATAAATATGAACATTTCTTACGTATGCTATTACAGTAGCACCTCTCCCCTAGTTACATTCAATAAACACAGACCCAACACCAGCCATTAGAGTATTGACTTTTTATCTGCCCACCCTCATTTCTACGGGGGCTCATGGTCAAGTGACACGGCGGGAACTAAAGAATATCCATGTACAAAGTTTGCTGTACATCATAACTCATCCCTAAGAGATCTGCAACAATAAACTCGCAAGCAGAATGCTTTATTCAAGGTAATGGTGCGCTTCTTCTCTAGCTGTGTAGAGCAAGATGTCCTGAGCTAACTGCTCATTCCGTGGTCAAGCACACGCAATACATTTCCCCACGGGTATCCTACATACATTCAGAAATCTCTCGTTCCGCACTTACGCAATCCCATGTAGGAGCTCGTGAAGAGAACGACAACATTCAGTGCGTTTCATAAAGATCTTCCCCTTGGATCACATCCACGCAGATGAACTACAATTTTGAGATCAGGCAAGACAATATTGCAGATCTTGGATGACTGTCAGCAATGACTAAACTTAGGAATCCCAGCAGCCACTTTTACTAGTAACCTTTACAACTCTCGCTGGAGTTGTAGTGGCAGATCACTTACATGAGTGCTTTTCCCAGCAGAGAAGAAAACATTTTTCATCATTTTCTGAAAGCTCCACTGTTTGCTTCCAACGGCCCCGTCACTTCACTTACCAATACTAAATTGTTTAGCCACTAAACCAAGGGAATGAGGATGATTCTTACCCCAACTGCACAACGCACAGGTTGAAGAATCAACGAAGCTGAGGAGCCGAATTGTATCGTGGCACTGAGGGATCAACAGCAAAGGCGTCATAAAGGTGGGCACTTGCAGATGCACGAAAAAATTTTAGACACAGAAGCATGACTCCAAGTATTTTTATAGACTTTTTAATAATTTCAGTGGCATATAATATCATTTTCAATGTCTTACTATGTAAAAAGCTAACGTGAATACATGACGTTCTGTTTAAATTCACAAATGCTTACAAATGGCATTGCTAACTGTTTTCTACATCTTTGGCTACATGGCATTAATAGATCACTACCTGCCTGGGAAGTACCTGAGGGAAGAAGGGAAAAGAAATGGCAGGAAGTTGCTCATTCCAGTATCAAAAAAGAACAGTAAAGTCAAAAGGAGTGGTAGCCTACAATGCATGCTATATTTTAAGTTAACACTCTACTTAATATTCCCTATGAAAATGAAAGATTCCGTAAAGGGTTCTACCGTGTAGTACTTCATCTGATGTGCTGGGGAGAATTCTGATTAAAAACAGGACAGCAAACTAGGAAAACATGCCATGTTTTGTCATAGGGTTTTTTGTGTCATATGTTACCTGTATCATGATGGACAGATATGAAGACAGGTGAAGATGATCAAAACTAGGATCAATGATTAAAGCTGAGAAAACTTTACCATCTTATAACCTCTATGACAACTTAGGGAATGAGATTTAGCTTAAGCTCTTTTTTGGTCGTATGCAGTCTTTCCCCATCGTTTGCCTCTGTCTTAAACATAAAGTCCACTGGAAAATGAACAAAAATCTGCCAAGGCACAAAAGGAGGAGCTAAATCTTCACAGCACCTTTCAACACATTTCATTTTGCTATGAATGCATGTCATACCTTTCCTCAGTTACTCTGCAGTGCATGCAAGGTGAAAGGTAGAAGCAATGTGAATTTTCACACAAGCTAAAGACCACACTGACTTAATCTGATGTGTGGGTTTTCCCCACGGTTAGTTAGTCCCATTTCTGGTCCCTACACTTGTAAAATTAAGTTTCACATCTTTTCACTTAAGATATATGGGTTTATTGCCATTATCTCTACCTAGAGGAATTCTAAGCTGCTGGATCCTTTTATCCAACATACTTACCCAGGAGTTCTGTCTGGTTTTAGTCACTGTAACAGCCATCTGCAACCACTGATTTACAAACAGAAGCCTCCTCCTTCAAAATACATTGTTGCCAAAACACTTAGAAAGTGAAAAAGTAAGTTTTTTAAAAGTTTAAAATTATTATTCTCCTTTTATCTTACCTGCCTTTTTTCGCTCACTGCCAATATATTATGACAATATACTCATATAGCAAATATCCCCATAAAGTAGCTAACAAATGGCATCAACAACTTAACATATTGACTCCAAATTCATTCTCATCCTTAAGTACCTTGTCAACTAGAACCTTAAGCTTAAAAAAGTTAGAATTATATACAGACAGGTGGAAAATATAATAAATACATTAATTTATTAAGAAAGCGGAAACTGATTTTGATTTAATCCATAAGTGTGTACAAAGCTAGGAGCAGCTACACATCCATGCATTTTGTCAAGTACATTTTATGGAGGTTAGGAATTTTGGTCAGACCATTTATGCACACACACTAGCCAAAATACTGAGCTTCGGCATCAAACCATTCTTGCATTAAAACTTCATGAAATGTCAACCTTCATCCAAGTCTGAAGAATCAGAAGTTGTCTTTTAGTAACAACAACTGGACAGAATATTACTCCATGCATGAATAATCTCCATCAGAACACGTGGAAAAAGACTAAAAATGTACACCATTCATACAAAAAAAGTCACTGCACCTTTCAAAAGATATAATTACAGCTACTTATGTCTCTGTGGGGTTGTTTTATTCCTGTCCCAAGCTGCCTTAGAAGCCAGCAGGGTTTAGAAGCATGGTGTGGACAGGGGTAGTGTCAAATGGAATCAACAGCAGCAACGGACATCTGCTTACAGGAGCTGGGCAGGCACCACGTCTTTTTCTGTCTGACTATATAGTATGTTATAGATGTCAACGAAAACAAGTATGTTTTTTATATAGGCCTGATGCTTATTTTTACTGTCAATGCTTTAATGCCATTAGGTAACACAGACCAGAACTCAAAACACTTTCTACACAGTGTAATCCAAATTCTAATCCAAGATCCACTGTGTACTGAATCTGCACAGTGTCTACATGAACTTTTCCTAGAATTTGTTTTATTTCGTCTAACATAAACAAACTACCATCGGCTTGTTTCAATATATACGCGTTCTATGCGCCACGGCCCCTTCCCTGACATTACCCATCTCTGAAACATCCGAGTGCCTCCCAGTGTGTTTGTTGTGGTTTCAATTAGGAAGAACACAATGAGAAATGCGTTTGAAAGCTTTTAAAATAAATACACATTAGGTATTAATACGCTTGAAGCAGAGGGTGGGCTTGAAGGAGTTCCTCCTTTCACAGCTGGGGCCAAACTTGAGGAAGCTTCTGTTCCTTTCACAGGTGGAATGGGTTTTTTTCATTATATTTTTTTTTCCCCCATCATTTTGCTGGGATGATGTGTTAGGCAGCGGCATAACAATCTGCAGAAGCTACACTCACTGTCAGAACCAGGGGATGTGACATTCCCCTCTAAAAAAGGACCCTATTTCAGCCGTTTTAATGGAGTTCAGCCAGACTTGCAGCAGACCCACAGCACCCTGCCATCCAGACAGTATCGCAGCGATAACCAATATTTGAAAATGAATGATTCCGTTCCCCTGCCTCAGACACGTTACGTTTTAAATATTATTTTATTGGACTAGCTTTCCCCAGCTGCCCGTAGCATTATGGGCCAGACAACATATACTTCCAAACGCACTGTCTATATTTAAACGTGCAAAGTTGGCAGAAAGGGAAGAAGAACCTTACGCTTCCTAAACTTGCTTTACCACAGCTAGGGACCACTGAAGGGCGATTCCCTCAGCTTCTCAAAAGGCTATGGCACGCTTTAAATCCAGTCAAAAAAAAAAAAAACAAAACCAAAAAAACCCAAAACAAACCCAAAACCCGCCCGGGTGGCACCTCCAGGGAAAGCCGCTCCTTGAGGGAGCTGGCCGGGACCCCAGGGAGAGCAGCGTCACCTCAAAACCTTTAAGGGAGACGGCGACCAGGGGCTGCTGCCGCCATTTCCCTCACGGGGGGTCCCAGCCCCTCCGGCAGCGCACGGGGGGGAACCCCTCGCCCCCGCCTCCCAGCCGGGCGGGAAGCCCTGGCAAAGTCGC
>JAHREE010000278.1:2643104-2659531 GCA_033628505.1 Tringa tobata
TCCCCCTCAGGAAGCCCCCCTGGCCGGCCGGCCTTCCCCCCCGGGAAGCGGGACCGCCTAACCCCCTTCCCGCCCTTCCCTCCTCTCCTCCCCTCAGCCTCGGGCGCTCAGCTCCTTAAATTGCCTCTCCCTGTCAGCCCTGTCATCGTTGTTCGAGGGGCCCTCGACCAGGCAGCTCCGCTTGTCCACAGGTTGGAGGGGTTTTGTGCCCCGCTCTCCTGCAGCCTAAATAATTCAATAAATCTTTCCCCTGGGCCAGATATCTTAAAAAAAAAAAACAAAAAAACCTCATTTTAGGGCTAAGAATAGTCTCAGGCTAAGAATAGTCTTAGGCTAAGAATAACTGACATTAAGAATAGCCAGAATAAATCTTAAAATCATCGTCTCTTTCTCCCCTGAATATGCTCCACTTACATAAGTCCTTTCAACGCTATAATTTGAATGCGTTAAATCACTGGGAATACCTTTAAAGATTTTGGCTGCAGATCTGCTGGTCTCTTTTCTGTCATAGCCTGTCACCGAATATGGCATGTGTGTGCACATACACGTGCCTGCGTACGCTATATATACATACACGCTTCTAAGGCGTGTCTGTACACGTGCATGCGTGCGTTCTGTATACATACACACTTACATGGAATGTCTGTGCACGTGCATGCATACGTTATATATACATATAAAGACACACATGTATCCTTACTGTAGTCTTTAAGAAAATACAAGTTGTTCCCTCGACACCAGAACTAAAGATACAGCTGACTTGCAAAAAAAAAAAAAAAAAAATAGTCTTTGCATTTTTGTGTGACATCTTTAAACCTGACTCTTTTGCTTAGATCACAGCTTTCCAACAAATTGTGTATTATGATGCCCAGACCTTGTGCAATCAGCGGATCACGTGTAACCAACATTTCACTGCTGGGGTAAGCTCTTATAATAAATTGCTATGAAGGGGCCTTAAAATTTGCTTCAGATAATATTTGAAAAAGACCAGTGATCACACATCGTCGCCAGCTGTCCTCAGTTCAAGCTAGTTACTAAGCTTGCATTTCATCAAAAATAAAGCTGACATATTTTCATAAGGATTTTTTACCAGCCCTACAGTGCTTCTAGTCACTCCTCATCCATGTGATTTCCTGAAAAGGCTAATGCTGTGTTCGGTCCAGGATCCAGGCAAAGCCCATGAAGACCTGGTTTGCTCTCAGCACCCCTAGAGCTCTATCTTTTTCTTTTTTTTTTTTTTTTTTTTTTTTTGTAGAGGACTTGCAGATTAAATATATTCGCCTTTCTTTCATTTTTGGGGTCTAAATGCCATTTGCTCTTCAGGCAAGTTGTCTGTCTTAAATATAGTTCTTTCCATGATGAAGAACAATATTCCTTACAGTTAAGTAATTAATATTTAATAGTGTAATTTTCAGCTATTAGACCAAAGGACTTGTCTTTTCCTCTGTGAAAGGCCACCTTAAGCGGTCATGTGTATGTGTCTGTCTTCCTCTATCAATACTGCCTGTAAAGTGTGACTTTAGATATTTACATCCAGTATAAATGGGGGTTTGAAATGCCAACACCTAAAAGAGGAGAAATGAGGAGATATTATCTCAGCCCTAATTATACTATATTGCACCATTAACAACTGAAATGGCTTTACCCTGCTGTTTCGGTCACTGTGGTGGCTTTGAAATGCTGACAGTTCCGTAACTGCTTTTATAAAAAGCAGTGTCCCAGAGCTCAGCAGGCGTGTTTCTGGGAGGGCTGGTAGTCCTGCACAGCCATGGCTTTCCTTTGCTTCAATGGAAAGTCCTTTGACTGTGCAGCCGAGGTAAAGTGCACCTTCTTTTGGAACGGCTCCCACTTTGAGGGGCTCAAACTCAAGATTGTCAGCCTTCAATTTATCGCTGATTGAAAAGCAAATAGTTACTCCAAACAGTTACTACAAACACACTCCAGCTTTAAACCAGCCAGATCAGAAACGAGTAGAGTCATGGAGCAACTTGCTGACTCCAAACATGCCCAAGAATTTTTTGTTTATTTACCAAAGCTTCCTGGGCATGTTTGGAGTCAGCAAGGAGCTTTGTATCTCCATGACTTACAGGTAAACAGGCAAGAATGAGTCCAGATGAATGACATCCCTGCTGCCATCACCACGCTGTTAGATATTGCCTGGACTACTCTATGGAAATACCCAAAAGTACCTTTGTTGTCCTTGTTGAGACAAGGACATTGAATAGCTCCTTTCAAAAGTAGATCAAATTGCATCTTTAACCTGGCTAGGTTTTGTCTTTCTCCTTCAACAGGGAAGTTCTTTCAGAACTGCAGATTTGAAAGAAGCCAAGAATCTATATTTCTGATTCAGCACTTAGACTGTGAGTCTCTTACTTCACATGACCATGCTGAGCAGACACGTTTTTGGGGATTGACTGTTTACTTAGCACTAGGTAAGTGGCTCAGAGGATGGAACAATTTTCTGTTTACCTGCAGAAGAATAAATCATGGACCATCCTCTTAAACACTCATGTTGTATTCCCATGTGATTGAACTACTTTTACTGTTAAATTCTCAGTAGAATTTCTCATCTTCCCTTTTCTGGACATTTCAGGCATGGTAGTGAGTGTCATCAGCCTACTAAAAATTAGCTACACATTAACATAAGCAGTACAGGGAAGATTTTTTCATGATGCACATCAATTATTCAGAGAAATTATGTTACTGATGGGAAACCTATTCAATCAAAACATTGTTAATCAGAAAGTTTTTTGCTGTTGCTCTTGCCATGTGTGCCTTACAACAGTTTTGGCTAAATGTTCTAATCCGTATTAATAAATGATGTGTGTGATGCATGAAATCTTCTGAATGCTATTGAAAGGTACTTTTAGAGTAACTGGATTTGTAAATATAAAGGTTGTACTAAGTCCTCTATGTGATTATACTACATTACATGTCAGAAGTCAGATGCTAAAATAATTAAGCACAACAGAATTAATTAGTCTCGCCAAATCTGTGATACAATATTAATTTTGTGATATTTCCCGTTAGCCAGCTTGTTATTACTACACTGTATGTGCTGTGACTGCAAAAATACAAAATGACCATTCTCCATCCCATCTTTAGCTGATAATAGCAATGAGATTTTTATCACGTGTATAAAACAAAGGTTAAAAAGAAAAGGCTCATCCTCTAAAAAAGAGAGGTGAAAAAACCCCACTCTTCAGTCTTCTACTTCAGTGATGCTATAGAAATGTAGGACAGGGTTCTCATTCTGTGAATTATAGTCTTTTCCCCTGTTAATATGTTCCTTTCACCTTTTTGTTTTTCACTAGGTTGGGTTTTTTTGTTTCTGTTTTGAGTATTGACAGGAGGAAATGTTGAAGAGATAACTATTAATATACTTAATGAACATGTGTTGTAAACGTAAAGTCTTGAAGTTTAAACATGTAATTTTCCATTTAAATATATAATTAAAGTAGCCTTATTTTCCCAGTTCTCAATTTTAGTGGGCCAATCTGCTGCTATTGAATGGTTTTCACCAAATCAAATAACTAGAGAAAAGTGTGAAAAAATAATGGCCAGTCAGTGAGAATGAATAGGGTAGTTACCCACGTATGTGGCAGTACATATACATATACCTGAAGAAGAAATTCATCATATAGTGGAGGTGATGTGTATAGAGATATCCCTCTTTTTTTTTTTTCTGAATTTCAGACTGCTCTGTATATGTGAGATTTTGAGAGCTCTGCCATCTTAACGGGCACCGGTACTGCTAACTTCTGCAATCTCATTGTAAGTCATACCATGCTTTCTTTAACATCTTGAATCTGAGGTTGGGATAAAATCTCTTTGTAAATAAAAAACTGGAAAACATACAGCTCGATCCAGGTGAGGCTCAGAAAACAAGGCTCTGAAGATAAATAACATCAAATTTAACATTGAAAAACCTGATCACTTTTAGAGAACTCTCCTGATTTTTGGATTCTGACATGCTTTTAGATAGAGTTCTTGATAATGATTGTAACTGATGTGTATAGCAGAATATAGGATATTAGCACAGGCTTATAGGTCATTAATGAATTACACAAAAAGGCTCAAAAAAGCAGAAAGGCAGGTTGGCAAAGAGGGAAAAGACAGGGAAAAAATACATTTCTCTAATCAGTCCCATATTCCTAGCAAAGGTACGAGACCTTATAAAATAAAGTTTGCTTATGGGTACTTAGCTGTGGAGGTAAGTACATTAATTCTGTTAATAATGTTTTCAGGGAATTTTCTTCTGAAGGAACGTACTTGGTAGAGCTTTTAATGTCCTTGTGAGCTGTGCTGGCTAGTCATCTGGGGGGAAGAGGCTACTCTGTAGCCTCCTCCCCCTTCTCCACCTAGTTCATGGCAACGTTACTCATAGTGAGTGATTCTGTGAGGAATACAGATACCACAAAAATGAAGACACTCTTCCTTGCAAATAGGTTAATACCCACCAGGTCATGACAGAATTACTTGATTACTTGGCAGAACAGAAGCTTCACGTTTGGAATACATTTAGCCACTAGATAAATAAGAGCTCTTATTATGCAGAACAGATTGTCCTTTAAACTTTTCAAATACAAAAACAGAGTGAAGAAAGTTTGGAAAGTAAAAAAAAAAAAGGCCAAGAAGTATTTTTAATCTGTGTTAATAAATAAAAACCACTGTGTTTTATTAGATTGAACAGCAACAAAAGAACATTTAAATAAATGACAGAAAAGTTGTGTATCTCTGTAAATCAAACCCCCAAACTTGTTGCAGGAAAAAAAAAAAAGGCATGAAGACTTAAAAGTATATTTACATGAGCACTGGATGACAATTTTTAGTCTTTGCAACAAGTTTGGGGGTTTGTTTTCTTTAGAGATCTTGGCTATGTAGAGTCAGAAATGAATTATTGCTTTTCCATAACAGCAGGGGAACAAAAAAAAAAAAAGAAGTCCTGGCAGGGCTTGCTCTTCAGCTGCATAAAGCAGGGGCTGGCATCTGAGAGCTGAGGGGGGGTGTGCCAAGGGGAGTGTGAGGGGGAGTGGCAGGAGCCCTGCAATCACGTTCTGTTTTCCAGCGAACCACCGTGTTGAGGTAACCACCAAGTACCTCCAGCAACCTATGGCAAGTCTCAGCCGTTGAGCAAGCGAGGCCAGGCCGTGTCAATGAAACTTCTGAAAGGAGAAGGCCCACACGCCAAGAAACGTGGGGCCCGGCCTCCCCGGCAAAGAAAACATACTTTTTGTTGCAGGTATCGATAGGTTGCTTACACATTAACCACCATCTCCTGTACACAGCCACCGGTCACAGCCTCAGCGTGCTCTCTTCTGCAACCGGAATTTTTGCCCAAGTACTTAAGGTCTGATTAGCTGTAATGAATCACATGAGCTGCCTCAGTAAGCTATATTAGGCGACTTGATGAAGCTGGACCAGAAAGCATGAGTTTTGGCACATTTAAAGAATGAACTGTGCCTTATGGGATTGTGAGGCTTGGCTTCTTTTCATCTCTTCTACTTTTCTACATGAGCTGTGCGTCAGACTGACACCTTAATTTGTCTGAAAGAGGTGGAGGATGAAATCTCTTCAATTAGGATGGGGATTTTGAGTCTTTTTAAGACGTGGAATAGGTGCACATTTTGCAGTCTGATCTGTGTAGAGGGGCTTGTTGCGTTCAGAAAATGTATGCATCGTTTATGCGTATGTGCTTTATGTGTCTTACTCGATGGAGTTTTGCACAAAAGCAGTACCTGCCCATGGAGGTTTATCTGGTGTGGGGAGAAGCAAGAAGAGAACAATTTCGTGTTCCAGCAGAGGTGAACTGCTAAGGCTTAAACTGGAACTTCTTTCAAAATACAGCACTGCAAAAGTGATGCTGTGGGGTACCGTTATCCTTAGCAGTTCTGCAGGCTCAGAATAGCTTCTGAACCATAAACTTTTCCTCTTTCCCAGCATCAGCAGAGCCCATGGACTGTCTGACCTAGTGTCCTCAGACACCTAGCTGTCTTGAAGAGTCCAAACTTTCAGTTTAGAGGGAGAGAAGGTATCTTGCCTGTGATTTATGAAGAAAGCTCATATAACCAGATACAGATGCCATCTCACTGAGCTTCTGGGATTCCTGAAAAAAAAGTTCACACTTGAGAATGGACCCCTATATAAAGCTACTCAGGTTGTCTTTTAACAAACAAGTCTTTGATTCTGGATTCTGATAACTATTCGTAGAGGTTTATGTCACTGCTGTTTGATTTTTCCTGACATGCAGACTTGGATCTCTTAGAGTTTGGTCAGGTGCTTCTGCACTACATGCCACTTGTGTAAGGTAGACACACAGTGAGAAACGTGAGCTGCCCCCCACGTTTCAGTCAGATGGTTAGTTTTAATGCCAAAGGCAATTCTACATCAATGGCATTGGTCTTAATTAATTGTCTATTACTTTGACTTTCACCAGACACAGTAATTGTACTTCTGCAGAGTTTTATGCTGTATCCTAGAGCTCCTACCTACCAGAACCTCCAGCTTTCCAAAGTCAGCTCCTGTGATTCAGCATGTCTCTGTCACTCAGAGAACCGACGAAAATTTTTACAAAATCACTTTCAGAGTAAAGCAATACTTTTAATCAGCTTTCCCAGGAAGATTCCACTGACCTTTGGGTTGCTGTGTAGTCCCCCACACAGCTATTCTTCCCCTTCCCTGTGGCCGAAGATGTGAGAGAGGAACTTCCCACAGGAAAAGGGTGGGAGAGAGCAGCCAGATGTGGAAGACTTAAACAGCCCTTCTGCCCTTGGAAGAGGAGGAGTATAAATATATACTGACACATTTTTAAGTTCAGCTCTGCCTAGCGTGGTGGGAAGAAAGTTGAATCATTCAGTCCCGGTTATACCACTGGGGAAACCATAATGTCAGCACACTCTGCTCCATCTCCGCACAACAGCAGCATTCATTAATTACCGAAATATTCCCCGAGGAAAATAATGTTTACAACTGGGGCTTGTAATTGACCCCAGAGATGCCACAGATTCTGTGACGAGGTACACTGTGCATGTCTTTACTCATCTGCGTTTGCATGTGTATACTTTATATATAGGTATACATTATACATATATGTACTCTGAAGCTGATGAAAAGAACAACATGTTTGCAGCTACTTTTTGATGAGACAAAGCTGAATTTTTAGGTGTTAAGGAAGAAGGCAACATGTTTTGGATATTGCACGTCATTTCTCTTCATATTTTGTAACGTTTGCTCTTTTGAAGTTGTTTCATCAAAGAAAAATACCACCTGGATAACTCCCTACAACTGCCACTGGCTTTTGCTTTTGATCTTTTTGTTCACTTCCTCTTCTAGGCCATGTATTAGCAGGCACCAACAAGATGGTTGAATTGCTTCACTCCTGCGGTTACTACTCATCAGTGAGAAGTGACATGGTCATTGAAAATGTGCGCTGCAATATTGTTTGAAGCCCTCAGTGGAAAGCTGGTAGTAAATCTTGGGTATTATTCATATGATGGATTTGTATGCACCACCTTTCTTCACGCTGCTATTGAATAACAAGTATGATTCATACACTATTATTCTTTCCTTCTTTTGATACCTAAAATATGGTGAGCTTAACTGAGCAACAAGTGATGGAAGAATTTATTTTTCTCACGGCATCGATACTTGTACTTTATCCCCTTTAACCACCCACATGTAACTTGTCCTTCAGGATGATGGGAACTAATGCCATTCTATACATTGAGAGAAATCTGTCTTTAATCAATACTTACTAAATTCATTAATCAACATGAGAGAACAGTGAGAAACTGGACAAGCTGTATCTTCTCTGAGGTTTAAATCTGGTAACTCTGGTGAACTCCTAAGTTTCGACTGGCCTCTGAAACAAGTACAAGACCTGAGACTCTAGTGAGAACTTGGTGTGCTTGTTTTAACCAAATAAGCTTACTTGAGTAAAATGTTTACTGGATGCAAACTGTGATTGGGAGTGGAAGAAGCTCATTTGAGTTCAGAGGTCCAAGCACTGAAAAGGTAGAGGACGTGATTCTGGTAATGTTGCAAGATTTGTTTTGTCACTTATGTTGTACTAATGTTAAAGGTAACATGTCCAGTGATTCAAATAGCAGAGGGAAAGGCTTAATTTGGAACATTTCCTATCTAGAGCAGTACAAAACAGATGCACATTCTTTAACGATGCGTTTTCACATTTGTAAGGACCTCGGTAGAACTTAAGGGGAAGAACGTGTCCCTCAAAGCTGCTTCACGACTGTAGCCACTTATGCAGGAGAAATAAACACTCTAAGGGAGAAAGCATTGAATTTTGGCTTCAAATGCGAATGTGGAAAAGGCTTCTCAGCATTGCAGTCACAAAAGCTGAGATTACTAACTTTCTCAACACTGATTTCTAATCTTCCAAATTAAGGTTGCTTGGTTTAGTACATAAATTAGTTGTGATATTTTGCATGCATCTTCTTGCATATAGTAATCAAATCGCCGGTTTAGCCCCTTTAATTGGCTAGTGGACTATACTTGCACAGAAATGCAAAAATATATGTATATTTGCATTATGCATTTGTGTATATCTAAGTTTGCATTATAATTTCTTACTCTTTGGCTGATCTTTACATTCATTAAAATGCTGATGGACAAGACACCATATAGCAAGCATACTAAATATATGGAAACTGCAAAGAGAAACCTACGCAGAGACCTCAGAGAGCTGTCACAGGAAGATTGCCCTCATCAAATGCTGCCATGTGATGTATACGGACCGTACTGCAATCTGCAGTGTAAATACTCCCAAAAGAGAGGTTTTATCCTGGCAGGTTGAAGGCTGACGGGAGATACGATTGCAGCATGTATTTCAAAGGGTGAGTTTCGGGAAGAGAGAGGAACTGTTTAGATTGGCAAAAGATGTTGGCACAAGAAGCCCATGAATACATTTTGGCTGGGACATATGAGTCAGTATCTAATTCTTTGTGTGTGTGTATGTAGGATGTAGAGGGGAGAAATAAGTAACTGGTCTTAAAATGGAAATGGCGCTAGCTGAATTGCTGAAGAAAATCATATAGTGGAGTAGTTCACAATAGCTAGGGACTAAACATGATGATCCAGAAGGTCCCCTTCAGTCCTTTGTCTTTCTGAAAGGGTGGATATATTTTTAATTTACTGAAGTAGTTTTGGAGAGCACTGTCTATGTTTGTAAAATTGCCTGGGAAAGATTAGGCCTGAGCACAAGGATTTAGAGACAATTCATATTTTTATTTTTTATGTATGCTTTTTATAAGAATGAGAACACATGGATTGGATTTATTTCCCAATAGAAACAGTGCAAGAAAAAGGGATTGTGTTAGTACTACCCAAAGAAGCAAGGCGTCCAATGCAGAAAAGAACTAAACTAGTTGTAACAACACTATAACACTACTTGGATTAGCAGCTCGCTTCTAAATGCCATATAAGACATAGAATTTATCACCCTTGCAAGTGACTGTTGGACACTGGCTGTACTGGTCTAAGTGCAATTCTTTGCAGTGTAATTTGATTCATCGCTGCTCGCTGTCAGATCTAATACAGAGCATGACCTGTTAATCCTGGTGTTGAAGACCTTCCAGTCCTCCCAAGCTTTGTGGTGTCCAGTTTGTTTAAAAATAGCAGATTTCTAGAGTGAAAGCTAATGGCAACGGCTGAGGTGTAGTTTGTAGTCAGACAGCTATTGCGGTACCGCTAGGAAATATCTGCAGATGTACAGGTCAGAAAAGGTACAACCCTCTCCCTATTATAACTTCTGACTTCTCCTTTCCCTAGGAAATACTGAATTTATGCAATTTTCGTAAAACTGAGAAACTGCATTCAAGATAGATGCTTCAGGCTACATGATACAACACAACAGCTCACCGCAACCAGATTCATAAAAGCAGCTTTTTGGTCACTGGAGCACAAAAGCTCTGAGTTATCCCTCTGGAAGAGTATTTCAGAACTGCACTGCTCTGACGGTTGGAGATATTCCTGTTTCAACGTCAGGTGAATCCACAGAAAATTTATACTTTTTTAGCTTTGGTTGGGTTTTTGTTGTTGTTTTTCTTTTTTTTTTTTTTTTTTTTTTTTTTTTGAGTACCAGTGCTATCTTGTAGTTTGAATAACTACAAAAATAGTATTGAATAGTTTGGAATCTGTGAATGTCAATGGGATGCAGAAGCACCGTGAGTACCCAGACAAATGCCCTCAGGGCACTCAGTAGAGTGTAAGATGCTGTTAAAGTTTATTAAGATTTATGGATAGTGCCACAAATGTGGCTGTTTTGTAGGAGAGTAACATTGACAGCCATGTATTAAAAAGCCATAAACTGGGATTTCTTCATGGTCATCTCAGAGCACAAAGAATAATCCAGGTTCAGGTTGTACATTTACAACCTTGGCCGTCCAGTGTGATGCTTCTGTATTCCCACTGTCATTCAGGAGTGACAGGATTTCAGGACGTTCAGTGGTAGAGGGGAGGAGGTTGTTGTGGCTATGTTTCTTCTAGTAACTTCTTGCCCAATGACATCGAGCTAGATTTTGAACTCTCTCAGGTTCAGGACTGTACAGAACAGGTAAATTCTGAACACTTACCCTTAGTGACAGTCAACAACCTGTCCCATACCAAACTGTCAATAGCTTATAACACTGAAATGCATAAATCTGAATTTCACCATTCACTGTCAGTGAAAAGGAGGCATTATGTCAGCACCAAAAATATTTGCATCCAACAATTTGGCAAAATCTCCTTGCCAAGTGCCAGCTGTTTGCCCACCCCACTAGATTATCGCTTTCTTGTCTTGTGACACCTGGGCAGCAGCCAACTCTCTGGGTGTAAATTTGCAGTAAGCCTTTAAATTCACAGTAGATGTGAATTTAGCCACACACAGTAGTGTGGCTTTTCCTGCTTCGAAAACATTTATAACATCTCTTGTGTGCAGACTCTCTGGTCTGTAGCAGAACTTATTCTTGTGTTGCAGCTTGTTGTTCAGGTGAAGCTCTCACTTCCTCTACCCAGCAGCCCAAATTGTCTTTCAGAGCTCTACCTTTTCTCCTCTCTCACACACACCACCACCCCCCCTCCATAAATACCATTACAAGGACTACAAAAATGATTAAGGGCCTGGAGCATCTCTCTTGTGAGGAGAGGCTGAGAGACTTGGGTCTTTTTAGTCTGGAGAAGACCGAGGGGGGATCTAATCAATGCTTATAAATACTTAAAGGGTGGGTGTCAAGGGTGTCAAGGATGGGGCCAGTCTGTTTTTCAGTGGTGCCCAGTGACAAGACAAGAGGAAATGGGCACAAACTTGAACATAAGAAGTTCCATCTAAATATAAGGAGGAACTTCTTCACTTTGAGGGTGGCAGAGCACTGGAACAGGCTGCCCAGGGGGGTGGTGGAGTCTCCATCTCTGGAGACATTCAAAACCTGCATGGACACATTCCTAGGCAACCTTCTGTAGGAGGACCTGCTTTGGCAGGGGGGCTGGACTAGATGATCTGCAGAGGTCCTTTCCAACCCCATATCATTCTGTGATTCTGTGATTACCACATTCACTGCCTTGAGATGTTAGTGAGGAAAACTGAAAATCAGACCAGGTAAAGTTCCTGCCCATTACACTTTTTATAGCTCTCCAGTTTTGTGGGAAAAATCTACCACCAGAGTACATAGAAATTTGCCAAAAAATCAAGAATACTGAAAAAATAGAATAGAGTAAGAAAGCCTACAAAAATTTAAGACTTTGTGTATTGCTAGGCACGCTTCCAACACATCAGTCTATTCAGCGTGGACTTTCCCATGCCCGGTATAGAAGCCAGAAGTGTTACTGCACTTTAATAGTTAGCCTCTACAAGCTGTGTCAGTCTTCTTGTCCACAGGGACTGGTGCTCACATATGGGGGTGGGGGTGGATCTGGCAGCGCAATGTGGGAGCCAGCTCCTCGCAGAGAAATCTGGAAGTGGTGAAGGTCATCCAAAAGTGGCTCAGACTGTCACTGTCACTCCAGCTTGCAAGAGCAGCTTCCCGCTGAACTTGATGCCGAGCCTTGCCTAGCTTGTTATCGGAGTACTTTCCTACCAGTGCGATGTAGCAATGTCACCAGAGGTGGATGGATGTTTTAAGCTGCAGGGGACAGCATGTGGGACATCCACACTGCAGAACTCCAGGTTTCTAGCTTAGCTAGTCTTCCTCTCCCGGCTCCTCCAGAGCATCAGCTGGAGCATCAGTGTAATTTAGATGCACTGAATGGATCCTCCAGTCTGCACTGAGTGCTTGAGAAGATTTCCAACTCACCCCTTAAGTCCTGGGCTTAAAGTGGGGTGCTGTGGAGCGTGGCATGGAATGATTCGCTGCAAGTTAAGAATTAATGAAAATAAATTCCATTTATCCTTTTTTTTTTTCTTTTTTTTTGGAAAGGAAAGGGTGTTGGAGTGGCAATAGAAGCAAAGAGTTAAGACTGCTCCCCGTGCCCCTCCATCTCCCACGTTGTAAGGATACAAAGAGGAGTTCATTGTTGTTCTGCAAAGACTGAAGAATGAGGTTCCATCACTGAGCACTCACTGTAAGAGGTATTAGGTAAAACCTACTACTAAAAAAGTACAGTTGGCAAATATTGTATGTGTTAATACTGAAGCTACCAACTCAGAAATTTTCATTTACGGAATAGATGTACTAATCACAAACTTATTCAAGAAAGAAAAAGTGCCTCTCATTCAGGATTCAGCCTTGTGAGGTGCTACACACCCCCTGGAAAGCGCTAACCCACTTTAAACCTCCCATTTAAAGCCCCTTGAGTCTGCCTAAGTATTGCAGAATTAGATTCTTAATCAAGAAACAGTATCTTCCATTAACGGGGAAAGAGTAGGTTAGGGTGAAAGAGGGTACGGGATTGTTCAGAGAAGGGAAGACTTGCAGCTGCCTTATACAATGTATCATCCAGCAACAATTACAGAAACATGTTTTCTATTCTTAGCACTACTTAACATACGTCTTTTTTAAAAAAAAAAAAATCCAGCTTGGAAGATGCATTTGGTATGCCTCCTTCTGCTGAACAGGAGTCTTCATCCTGTTCTCATTCGCACCCTCAAAATAAGGCTAATCTTAGCAAGACATTTTTTAAAAGAGGTCTGAGACTAGCTGCTATTTAGTTTTATGTCAGAGTTTATATTCAGGAGAGGAAAGGCTGGCAGAAAACATCTGAAAAATAGCTATTTTTTACCAGCTTTATCTACTTAAAAACTGGGAATGTCCCAAGTTGTACAGATCAGAAAAGTCACACAGAGGAAAAGCAGCTACTTGACACACCATTGCCAGTAAGAACAAGCATGTGAAAACCCGTGTGCCTTAAACTGCCTAGTTAAATGCAAATTTAAAAAAAAAAAAACAACAAACACCTCATAGCATTCAGAGTACTAGCTAATGCATCTTACAGAATGGGAAAACAAAATATAGCTTTGTTATTCTTTTGATACACTACCTGCTTATCTCTGACTACTGCATTCTCCATCCTTTCAGTGATATGACAGCTGTAAATTCCCAGGGAAAAAAATCGTGATGTGTACCAGGCTCCAACAATCTAGCATTGAAATCTGTCAAAAAAAACCTGGAAGTAGAAATTTGGGTTTAATTCAGCTTTATAAATCCAGCTCCTTGGGTGGAATCCTGGACCTGTTCAACTCAGTTTTGTAGGGGCAGGGCATACTTCCATTGCCTTTATAGTATTTAAAACACCTGTGCCAAGATGTACAGTTGCCAAGGTGATGTAAAGCCTTAGTATGCTTGTGAGAAGAGAACTATGGATGAAATCATGAGAAACACTCTCTGATAGAGCCTCCCTGGTGCAGAAAATCTCTATGTCTCCTTGCTCACTTTTGCTGAAACCTGTTGAACAAGAAGGTTTGGGAGGTTGGTTTTCCACAGTAAATTTGGAGCAGGACTTGGTCTCGGGCAGTGTGATTTACACATATCTATGTGGACATTTTATTGCACGCTTCTTTAGCATGCCTTTTGTGAAGACTTCTAGTGCTTTTGGCTTTTCTGCCGTGATAGCAGTGAGTCTTATTAGTTTTTGCAACTTGACTCCTCTATCCATTTAGTGAAGAGGGAGCTATCACACTTTTCCAGTGCAGAGGGTTACTGGCTCAGAAATCATTTAATCCTGTAATTTTTTTCTAGTTAATAATACAAAAGCTGTTTAGGAAAAGAAGAATCTGACTGCAGAACTTCTGAATACCCATTAAACTGTCCAGATGACAGACAGGATTCCTAATCCCTTCAATATATATATGCAAAGAGCATAAAACAGAGAAGAATTTGGCACCCACAAGCGGACTTCTCAAAGGTCTGAAAAAATGCAACCTTCTACTCGGTAATTTATTTGTAATTTACTTTCTTATATGTTTCTCATGGTGATGTGTTGGATCATATGGCAAATGTAATTGATTGATGAATTATGAATGTAACAAATGCTGGAAAAATGAGTTTATGATAGAAGTCAGTGTAGATTGGGAATATTTTATTTTATAGCAATGATGGGGCATAGAGTTTATTATGTTTTATGAGTAGTTACTGCCATATCAAAATCTAACCAAGGTCACTATTGCAAGGGAGAACCACACGTGATTTAACAACTGGAAAATTACACAAGGTTCTAAATTACACAGACCTTGGATTTCTACTTTACTAAATCCACATCACATATTTCTATTTAAATAAGCCCTCAAGGGCTTTGTTTGACATTGTTTTTTAACTGGGAAACACTATTGTAATATATTTGCCAATATCAGTTATGGAAACAGATTGAGACAATAGAAATGAAGACTCTTTGTAGTTTCATTTAGGCACCTGCTGATCGTATCTTCCGCTTACTTTTTCCTATCAGTTACCAAAACTTATGTTTTGATGGTCACATTAAAATGGTCACAAAAAAGTCACAATGACCTATTATCCTCCACAGTAAAAATATACTTGGATGTTAATAAGTGACAACCTGACAAAACCATGATGTCTTCCCAAAAAGTCCATTTCTGCACTGTTTAATCAACTCAATTAAGTCTCAGGCAAATCAGTGGAGGGCCTCCTTATCTTTCTAAATTTAACAAATTTTTTACTGTCATGCTAAGAAAGTTCACTTCTGAAGAGGGACCTTTGGGAACTTTCAAGTTTCACTTCAAATAAATGTCTAACCATAGGATATCTGGAGCTTTTATTCTAAAAGTATATTTTCTGAGGCTTGTGGCTCTTCTAAATTCCACGTACCAGGATTATATCTTATTGTCTCTGTGTTTCTCTTGTGTAATTCACCTTTCTTTTGTCCATTTCTGCATTACACTGAGAAGAGAATCAAAGCCCACCCAACCAAAATAACTACTTTTCCACAAATACAGAATTACGGATGAAAATTTAAAAAGTCGCCAGAATATGAAAGAAATTAATTAGCTCCTTTGCTTTGAGAAATATAGCAGTAAAGGGCTTGTCCAACAAAAAGTAGATAACTTGCCAAGAAAAGAGAACACCAAAAGCCAAAACATCTGAAAGACAAAGTTATCTTGAATTCCAGTATTTTCTTGCATGATTCTGCAAACACTTGCTGACCTTTCTGTCTTGCAAAATACACAGTAAGATTAGGACTTCAAATAATTCAATTAAATATAAATATTTTCTAAGACCGTAGAGATTGCAGTACGGAAGCTCTGCTTGTACACTTGGAGATTTAGAGAAAATGTTCTCTGAAATTTATTTTCCATGTGACAATATGTAATGAATACTGCAGACAGACCTTTTTTTTAAGCTCAACGTATGTGAAACAAGACATGGAATATGTTCCTGAACACCAGTCTACGAAATTGCTTCTATGTTTTCAATTTGGCAATTTCTTTCGCTCTTCTTCCTCCTTCTCTCCCCCCCCATCAGGTGTGGTCAGAGACAGTGGAGCTAGATCCACCTCTCAGAATCACCTAGGGGAGACCTTATCACCATGTTCCAGCATTTCAGGGGTGGCTACAAAGAAGATGGAGACTCCCTTTTTTCAAGGAGTCACGTGGAAAAGACAACGGGTGATGGGTACAAGTTACTCCTGGAGAGATTCTGATTGGACACAAGAAGAAAATTTTTCACAATAAGAACAACCAGCCATTGAAATAATCTGCTCAGGGAAGTGGTGGATTCCCCAACACTGGATGCTTTTAAGATCCAGCTGGACAGGGTGCTGGGCCATCTTGTGTTGGCCTTGCTTTTGCCTGCAGTTCAGTCACACTGGCAAGCTCCTGAGTCCAAAGCTGGGTCACTCAAAGGTTGTCAGGGTCCTTCTATTATGGACAATCTAGCAGAAAAAGGCTTCTAGCAGCTTCATGACTGCTGTTCAGTTGCTGGTTGGCATGGCAGGGATGGAATCATCCAGACAGCACTGTGTATAGATTTACAGAAGGAAGGACC
>JAHREE010000278.1:2674754-2714535 GCA_033628505.1 Tringa tobata
CCCCGCCGCCTTCCCTGCCCGCCTCCCAGGGCCTGAGCTGTGCTCAGCAAATCCTCTGCCTGCTTCGGAGCTGCTGCGAGGGCTTTTGGGTTTCTTCTTTTAGCCAGTTTGCTATGAAATCTGCTCAAATACACCCGGAGGTGGATGCGTTGTTTTGCGATGGCGGCTGAGGATTTATGGGGCATTTTAATTGCCTTTTATTCAGTCCCTCCTATTAAGGGAGATGCTCTCCATGAGTTGTAGGTATCCAAAATGAGAGGTGTGCTATCGGCTTTTCAGATGCCTCTGGTTTACCCCAGCCTCAGACCTGGTGCTGAATGTGTTTATGTTTGTATACCGACATTTAACCAGTGTAATCATTCTTTTTATACATCTTTCTAAGCATGAGGCCTGCATTTGTTAACAAAATTGCCATCTTGCTCTGAAAAACAGGACAAAGTTTTGATAAGCAGAAAATGTATATTAAAAATAACCATAAACAATGAACCTAGGCAATATGTTAATTTGAAGCTGGGGTGGGATATATTTTCACATTATTTATGTATGTACCCAAACCCTTGCAATTAAGAAGTTATTTGTTTTTGATTTGTGCTTGTTTATTATCATTATCTAGTATGATGGCATGAATTTTAGACTAGGGTTTCTTCACACTTAACATAGATTTTTGAGCCTTTAGGTGCTAAGCTGCTGATATATTAAGAAGATTGGCATTTATAACAACTGCCTTTTCTCTCATCTCATTTCATGGTCTGTTATCTGCTCTTGTGGAAAGGAAAGATGTCAGAATAGTAAGAATGTATCCTACCACAGGTAGGAAACGATCAGTGAAAGTTGTCTGAACCCATGTTTCTGACCTTTCAGCTGAAGAATGCTGAAAGCACGAACGAGGAAAATAGTGAAAACAAATTAATAAGGGTAGAAAAAAAATCTTAAAAAGAAATGGTTATATTTGCTGTGAATGGAAGGCCCAGGCAAGTCTCTGTTGCCAGCAATGGCAGCTGATCTGTTTTCTACAAGCAAGTCCTTAAAAGGTTACTATGCATACGTAAATCCCATTTCTGTATCCGAGAGCAGGCGCTGCACTGATGACTCAAGACACTGAAAATCTTACTCAGTGCAAGGTGATTCTGCAGTCTTGGTTCCTGGCATTTCCTTACGCTATAGCTACGCTAGAAGGGATCTCTCTAATATAATACAGCAGTTTGGAAGCCATGATTTAAAGGGACAAAATTCCTTTATAATTCCTTACATAAATGTAGAAAATCTAGAACATTCAACATGAGTAGGAATTGAAATACTCCATCTCCAGTTACTCCTAAATACACTGACAAGTCAGTGTACCTACAGTTACCCAGCAGAACTGATAGCTTTGATTTGTTTGCTCAAAAGACCTCAGCTTAAAATCAGCCACCAGAACAGTGTTGGGGGTTTTGTTTTGACCGAATTTGTTTTTTACTGAATTTGTTTTGATAAAGTTGAATTTGATATTAAGTGATTTCCAATGCCAGCAAAGTAAAAATAGGTAAGGGAAAGCTATGTGAATATAGGGATATTCTCACTGTATCACATTTCCTCACTCCATCCAGTTATGCCCTGAGACAAGTTTGACAAGCAACTGCCCTACTCTTTAAAGGTATTACTCTCAGAATAATGACACTTTCCTTGATTTGCAAACCCAGCCAAATGGAAAATCAAGATAAATGCCATCCTTAGAAAATTTTTCTGAATATTTCTGGAATGGTGTTCCCTAAACCTTCTGGACCTTCCCTGGACCTTCTGGATAGCCAAGTCCGTAACACACTATTTTATGTACTGAATGCTATTTTTCTATCATTATACTATTGGTAGAATTCATGGTGCATGACTGGTGTGTGCTTATACATATGCAGTGATGATGTTTTCACAAAGTAAATGTTATCCTATGTATGAAGGCTATAATTTGAGCACATTTAAAGAATTGCTCAGTCACTCGTTGTTAAATAGAATAATATAGAACTCCAGTAATCTTTTAAAAATTAAAAATTTGTAAAACCACTCTCTGCCATGAGTGTGGATTGAGCAGCAAGATAGTTTAGGACAACTGTCAAAACCCAAAATGTGACAAACTGCTCATAACAGTCATGGAAAATGAATAGGCAATGCTAGTGTGTAGAGATATATCTGGCCATGGACAGGTTGACAGAAAAAGACCTCTGAAAATACGTTTACTTCACAGGGGGACTTTGTGCACTGTTGCTAATTGGTTACTTGATTTTATTTACCATTGTTCCCTGTCATTTGTCTTTGTATACTGGCAGCAGTCCTCCTGAACGCCCTTCTTATAATAAAGAACACATCAGATTTGTCCCTGGTGTAACAGCTGTCCTCAGTGGAGTTAGCCCAGAAATTCATTTGGCTCAGTATCTCTTGTTAACACAATACTTGGGATGGCTTGAGTTGCTTGAGCACTTTCATTTTTTGTGATGTTATGGCAAGGTATTTCCTTTCAGTGATCCCTTTCTCAGGCAGAATTTAAGATACTCTGCCATTTCTCATGATAATGACAAATCTTTCTACCAGATGTATTACTTTCCAAAACAAATTTCCAGCATGTGTAGATGAGTTGTCTTTCCTTTTCTTTTCAATCTATTTTCCTTTCCCTAGTTCTTGTTCTTCATTCAAAAAGTTTTATAACACATGTCAGTTTTCCCAAAGTCTCCCATCAGGAAACCCACACCATTTACATCCACTTTATATATGACAACACATGTAAATAGCAAAATATTTGTCCCCATACTCATCTAGGCCAATGGCAAAATTGAGCCAGCGTTCCTAATATTTACTCTCCAACCACATGTTCTGGGTTGCTGGATCCCCACCTTTTTTAAGCTAAGATGGCATTTCTGCCATTGCTCTCTCTGCGCCTTCTGTTGGAATAAGAGGTGCTGTTACGGTTAAGTTCTCAATTTTCAGGCTACAACTCCTTTTGGAAAAGTTTGGTTTTACTTCAGCGATGTAGGAAGGTGGCAGCAGTCCTGAGGCAGTACCAGTATTGTGCAAAGGTGGTTTCTCTTCTTTCCTCTAAGCCTGCAGCAGTGCACCTTACAGCTCAGCTGGTGCTTTCTGATTCCATAACTCTTTTCTCACTTTACATCACAGTTAGGAAATGTTTAACCTATTCTGGGGCTGGTGACGTTGAATGACTTCAAACATGTCATTCTACTTGACTGCTTGTACTCAAAGTGATGCATTAAAACATCTACACTAATTCTGGACACTTTTGACTCTGATTTTGAGCATTATGGGTTTTTTTTTTCTTGTTAATAAATCTTCCCTATTTAGAAAGCAATTTAGTTTTCTTTTAGTTCCATTGATTCCATTTTTGTGCTGTGGAACTTTGAGCACAAATGATAAATTTAATGCAAATGAGCTTTGTAATATACGATGCTGAAAAGCATTCTGTGGTTTGGCATTCAAGACTGGAGGTGGATAAAATTCAAATAGGAACTGCAGAGGATAACTAGGTGATGTGGGACTGGATTTAAAATCTCAGTTTGGAATTTGCTCCTAAAATAGTTGTTTTGAATTAGAGTCATCAAGGGACCTGCTTATTATTGTCAGTTTAGATTTCAACAAAATCTTGTAACAGCCATTATTCTTAAAAGATTTAGCCAGAAAATGGTCAAAAGGTCAGGCAAATCATGGTTATTGTGCATTCATGATATCCATTTAATTAAATTACAACTCAAGGGTGTTTTTTTTCTAACCCCCCTCAGAGAATTGTGGACTTTTAAACTTCAGCTATATTTGACTGGATGTCAGAACCACAGCCTGATTACAGTCTGGACCACAAACTTGATACAAATGATATTTACAGTTTACATCACATAGATCATGTTTTCATAGCTAACCTGACTGCCATCCAGCTAGGGATTGCTCATCTCAGTCTCAGTTTTTTCATCATCTTTATAATTTAAGTCACTTAATACATCTTTTTGGGATTGGAGAAGATCCAGAGCTGTCTTTGATTTGGGTGGGTTTCAAGATAATTTCATTATTAGTAAAATTGAACTAACTCCTGCTAAAAAGACATATTGCAGTGTAATTTCAGTGAATCACAGAGCCAGAATTGCTCTTCGGGTCTTGGATTTCCTCCTCCCCCACATCATGGGTTTAGCTTCACTCATTCCCACTGTATATATGTGAATACCAGATTTTGTCTTGTTGTATTGGAAGATTTTGGCTGCTTTTTAATTCCCTAAGCAGTATTTCCCTTTTTTTTGTTCACTGATTTGGATGTTTTATTTCTTTTTTCCAGGCTTGTCAGGTTGTAGTGTTGCTATTTTCCTTCTTTTGGAGTGTTTGTGTTGGACTCCACCCTCTTTTGATTCTTCAGCTCTCATAATTTCATTTTTCGTTACCAGGAACTTTTCAATTAAATAATTTTAAATTGACATGTTCCTATTTACCAGACCAAAATGAGTCACAGAAGGCTATTGTTGTTGCTGAAGTTCTGTGAAAGCATCAGCAGGGTTCTGATGAAAATGTGCCTGTTTTCCTGGCTGTCTACACAGGAGATTACTGAGAATTGTCCTTCCTTCAAGTCAGCAGTGAAATTGGAGACTTTGGGATTTCTGAGCTCCACAATCCTAGGTCAGTTCTTCTTCTGGAGACCTAACCGTAGCTAGCTCTTGGTTCCTGAGTCTGTAGTCAATGTCCTGCTGCTCTCACAGTCCACACCAGCCAGCACGTCTCAAAGCTCTGTGAGAATTGCATTTGGCTGTGAGCTTGAGAACGTCTGTTCATCCTGAAACCCAGGAACCTCAGGTATTTCAGGCTTGTTCATTGTTAGGACAATAATTTAGTGTTCATGTGATAGAGATGAAGAAGGCTTCAGAAGAAGAAAGCTTCCCCACCCCCAACACCTCAAAAAAAGAATTCTTTTTCTCCTTTCTAGAGGGGGAACCTCTAGAGGTTGAAGTTTGAAGTCTCAATTATGAGCTCCAGGGTGCTCAGGGTTTTCAGGATGCCAGCCCTCTGGGAGAGCTGTCAAAGGGATGGGAGTCTACCAAAGTAGGGGTGAGCAGATGAAATATCAAGTTGTGAAATGTTGCATTGAAATTTTCAAAATGAAGTGTTGCTGTTTTTAAGCAGGGAAAAAATGTTCATCCAAAGTGAAAAACTTCGGAAGTCGTGACTTTTTAATACTGAAACAGAAGATGTTTTCATCAATAGTTACTTCATTTTCCATTAGTTGCACCCATCTTTTACTTTGCTGGGATTTTAATGTGAATAAATAAAGTATTACATTCATTGCAATTGCCCTGGAAATGCCTCCAACTTAGATTTTAGATTCACCGTATCAGATTGAAGATCTGCCACCAAAAGGGACATTCTGGAGATGTAAGAAAAAACTGAGTCAGGGCAAGCCAAGGCACTGGATATTTCTATTTGCCACACAAGCACTAGATGTGTATTGCTTGGGGCAAGGAGCCAAACCACCAACCTTGGCAGATTCAGCACAGGAGCACACCACGGTCATGAAGTCTCTTGTGCCATTCTGTTAACCTGATTTAGTTATCTATGCAAAATTTATTTCTATTGCAGACATGTTTGGCCCAACAGTGTTATTCTGATGAGGCAATAGAAAAAACTATAAATGCTGTTGCTGAAATTTCAAATTTTCACAAAATTATCACGCTTTTCTCCCTTTTCTTTGAGTTTGGAGTAGATGCCACACGTAAAACTGCACATGATCCATAAAAATCCTATTTTGTTGAAGTAGGTTACATTTTTTCTATTAACAACATAGTAAAATATCTAAATGATGGTATGCCACTGCAGTTTTTCAAGTAACTTTTTTGTTACAGAAGACTAGAACTAAAACTTTGGAGTGCCATTTCAGCAAAAATTACACTTTTTCTGCTTATTTGGCTGAAGTTTGCTCTGTTTTTTTTCTCCTGTTTGTTTTTTCCTTTTGGGCATCGCTACTTATGGAACGAGAATTTTACTATTTAGCATTGGGTGCATAATGTAAGAACAGAGGCTCCATGGACACAGTCAAAGGAATTTCCAGAATCCCATTAGATGAGATTCACAGTCTCCATGGACCATTTATTCTTCATGTGCATAAACTTCTAACTTAGATACCTAAATAAGTTACTGAAACTTAGATGGCATTAATATCTTTCTTCACTTTCTGTTACAATAATCAGCTTCATCTGTTCACTATTCTTAGAGCTATTTTCTCACTTGTGTAATGTGAGTCGTATTTTTCATACTGATTTATTAATATACATTCTCTTGAACGTATAGTGAAGAAACAGAAAATTGCTTTTGATCCTCTTCATCCCTCTCTCTGTTCTTAGCCTTTGGTCATCCCATTGGAAGTGTCAAGTGAAAGATGTTAAAACATGCCATGTATTCATCACCTTAAAACTGTGCCTGTGTAGTAGTAAGAGTCTGTAGGATGGTTTACCATTTAAATAACAGCTAATTACAGAATCACAGAATGATACGGGGTTGGACAGGACCTCTGGAGATCATCTAGTCCAACCCCCCTGCCGAAGCAGGTCCACCCAGAGCTAGACCTAAAATTCAGTGTTTACTGGTTATATCTAATCTTCAGTGAGCCCAGGAGCATACTGACCTTTGTGAGGTGAATGACTTACCAAGTGGGCACAGGAGCTGTTTTTCTCGATTGGACCAGTGGTGCTTCTGATTTTGTAACCAAAACATCTGATTCAGAATACGAACTAACAGGAGATGTAAAGAGAAGTGAGGGGAAAGTGTGATCCATCTGGAAGAACGCTTCCAAATCTATGTCCTGAAGCATGAACACTGATGGAGCCAGTGGTCCTAATCCAAAGGTCATTTAAGGCAATGAAGGAATTTCTCTGGCTTGAAAAGACTCAGGATCTAGAATTTTGGCTTCTATGTTTTTTGTTCTATTTTCACTTGGTTTTCATTATTTTACGTTACCCTTACCACTAGGGCCCTTCTATTCTGAATGCTTTTTCACTTTTGAAACGTGATTTTCATACAGATGCCTGTTTCCAATATGCACTTTATTTCTGTTTTGGTTGTAATGTTGGGTTTTGGTGGGTGGTGGTTTGTTGGGTTTTTTTTAATCAAGCCTTTCCCTAAATACCTTATTTTTCCCCACATTGTGTCAGTGCGAAAGCACCTTTTCCTTTTTGAGATCAGTATACTGACTCATTGTATTAATTGGAAAGGTAATTTGTCTTTAGATTTCTAGTTTTGTATCTATTCTTTATATATTTAGATTGAACCGTTAAGGCCACGATAATATGAATATTTTAATAATTCTGGAATTGGCAGACCTCCTTTAGATTTTCTATGCCAGACTTTCGTATTTTCAATAATATGATCCTCAATAAAGAAGCAGCTGGATAAAGTCATAAAAGGAGCTCTAAAAGCCATGGATAGCCACACGCTTTAATTCGCTCTCTTGGTATCCGTGTATAAACCAGTAACTCTGAAACTTTTTGCAGTCAAAAAATGGTGCTGAAAATCATTAGGACAGCATGCCTGCAGGGCACTCTTTGATTTCTGTTTATGCATAGTAGGAGACTGAGGTTGGAGCAGAGGAGCTGGGAAGTTTGGCTTTGGAGTGGTCAGGGCTGGAATCTCTAAGCTTGCTGTTAATGGGCTCGAGTGGGTGGTATTTGATCTGTCCCTGTCTGTAAGCTAAAGGAAGGGTCTGTCTGCAACAGAAAATACACCCTGACACTTCCCGGTGTGCAGGTGTACTCTGCTGAGAAAGCCACATCCCTACCATGAGAAAAGGGAGTCCTGCAAATCCATCTTGAATACAAACCTTCTGTTTAGCCTACAGACACTGACAGATCAAATACCACCCACCCGAGCCCATTCCTCAGTTGCCCTCTTCTCCTTTTTTAGATAAACGGGATCTAGTATGGACTGACAGAGGAAACACATGATGGAAGAGCTTTGTGTTGCAATGGTGACACCATATTGCAATGTTATATGCACTTGTAGTAAGTTACTGGTCACTGCATCCATTAAACCACTGCTACTCCACTGCATCTGATAATATGGTACTGACCCCCCACTTCTTACAGATCTTAGCAGATAATAGAGGGTTGTTGAGCCAAATTGTTAGGTAATTTGTTCACTGTCTTGCTAACATTGCGAGTCATTCCTTGTCATTTTTTTCAGCTCTTTTCCAGTATTCCTGTTTCACTTTAGTCCTTTAGTAAATTAGACTGGCTCAGATTTTTCTTCAATATTTTCCCCCACCCTGTCAGGTTTGCCCTGAGGAAGCTTTTTACAACGCAGAGCTTAAGGTGTCTTAACTTGAATTTAATGACTGTGATGGTTTTTGGCTTTGGTTGATTCTTTTGACATATGCAACCGTCTGGCTCTGTGTTACAGATTGATTGTGCCTTATTTTACTGCACTTGGGAAATCTTTTC
Organism: Tringa tobata; assembly: GCA_033628505.1. Classification (NCBI taxonomy): domain Eukaryota; kingdom Metazoa; phylum Chordata; class Aves; order Charadriiformes; family Scolopacidae; genus Tringa; species Tringa tobata. The sequence continues at coordinate 2,683,193 of JAHREE010000278.1, forward strand.
AGAGATGGGAATACAAAAAAGTTACATGGATCAGCTACAGTTTTCGTGATTCTTATGAAATAGAATAGAAACCACATTAAATGGCAGCATCAATTGGCAATTCAGTTTTCCTTTATTCTTGTTCCAAGATTATGCAAAAAGATCACTTATTGTATATTTTGTTTAATGAGTACAACACTATGCTATCCTTGTGTGAAAAAAATTGTAAGAGCATTTAGTCTTTGGCATGCTGTATTTTTTCACCCTCAGGAATTATGCTAAACACATGGATAGCTGGGGTCAACCAGGGTGAGGAAAGCTCAAATATTCCACTTGGCCTCAAACCATACCAGCTGTGCTCCTTTTTTCTCATTAGGCTCAGGCTTTTGGCTTGCACAAGCTCTTCCCTTCGCTTTTGCGTGCCTGCAGTGCTGAACGAACTCAGAGTCTCGTCACTAATTCCCAGGATTTGGTTTCTTCTTGCTTTTGCTTGCATGTGTAACATCACGAGGTGAATAGGGAAGGTGGCAGAACCCTGGGCAGTCTAGAAGCCCAAGGGAAGGTGAAGTCCTGGAAGAGCAAGGAGAAGCCTTTCTGAGTGCGTGCCACTAACCTAACCGGCCCCGTTCCTTGGCTTTGGGTCAACTTTTTCAACAGCACAGCTGTGAAAGCAGTCTCTCTTTACCCTTGAAGAATCAATGAAACTCCTTTGTACAGTCACAGAATCATGGTATCATAGAAAGGTTTAGGTTGGAAGGCACCTTAAGGATCTTCTAGTTCCCATCCCCCTGCCACGGGCAGGGACACCTCCTGCTAGACCAGTCAAATGTCAAGGTAGTTGTTCAGCTTTTACCCGGAACTTGCTTTGACAAGCTTTTGTTGTAGAGCAATGAATTCTAAATGGTTCCCAAACTGAGAAGCTCCTGAGGATGTAGCCTGAGCTAGGACATTCTCTGCTCACTTTTAATTAGCAGCTTTCTCCTGGCTGGGAGGGTTGTCTGGCCTTTCTTCCTTGTTTTGTGATAAGAAATTAGAGGAATTAATAAAGGTTCTTCCTAAAGGAGCGGGGAGCACTTGAGGATGGATGGGAGCAGACCTATTTTGTTCTTGGCTGCCAGATAGGTTTTTCCTCCTGTGTTCTCCTTCCAGATGCACAGTGATAATTGCAATGGGCAGCTCGGTGGTTACTGTGGCAGAACTGTCAGGTCAAGTGTCTTCTACTTCAGGTTTAGCTAATGGACGGGAAGCAAACACACAGACCAAAAACCTGTGTAGTGAGAATAAAACCCTTTCGGATGGTTTTTCGTGATTCAGGACTTGGTTTTATTTGAAAATCCTACAGCAGAGACTGTTTTGTGTCAGATGGCATCTCCCTGCTGGACAGGACAGGGTGTTGGGTCAGGAAGCAAAGCGATGTGGAGAGGCGTGGGACTGAAGTTTCGCTTCGAGGCATAATTTTTCCCAATCTGACCAATCTGCTCCACAGCTTTGCTTCTCTCTCCTTTCCTTACTTGAGTCTTGAGTTCACGAGACTGATCCTGCATCGGAAGGAGCTTTCCCATGTGCACTTATAAACAGCATGAAAAAGTAGCAGTAACTTTGGCATTTTTTTATGACACAGCCATGTGTTTGGAGACACCGATACATCGTAAAGAAGTGAGAACGAAGGTACCATATTCAAGAAGCATTTAAAAATAGGCCACGCAGTCAGAGTTTATTAAAGAAGTAATCTGTACTAAAAATGAAAACAAATTAGGGTACATGAATATTTTTAGGAATAACATTTTGGCACGCCAATTTTTCTGAACACTTTCAGGGTCATGTCTTTGCCATTCTTCTTTAGGTGGGAGTCCCATTGAAACTGGAAGTTATGCCTGAATAAAGCTTTGACCCATGCTTTTCCCTAATATGACATTTTTTTTTATTGAATGACCTCCTGGCAACCTTGTTCGTAAGTCATTTGTCATGTTTATTCTCTGAGTAAAAAGTGCTTTCCATCTGTTCTTAATCTGCGTTCTCTTTAACTTCTATTTTTGCCTCCTTTTTTCTGTCATCTGTGTTGCATTGAAAATAGAGTTTCTGACCAACTTTCTTTATCCCCATGTAAGGGGTTGTAATCATTGAAATAAATCTCTTGGCAGTCTTTTCTTTAAGCCTAGACAACCAGTCATCAGGCAAAAATAAATGACGGGGGCAACAGCTTCAAATAAATTATTTAAGTTTTTACTTAGATGCCCCACTCCAGACTGGCTTGGCTGTTGCTTTTTTTTTGATTCTTGAGCTCTTTCAGCTTTACAGGCTGGTTTTGCTTTAATTCTTTACCTGGTATTTTCTGATCTGGTCTCTCCCACCAGCTGTTCATTTTAGGCAAAGCACATGTGTGTGGTGTGTATGCTTTATCCTGATGTGTGTCAGTACATACATGATTTCTTTGGTTCTCCAGTGAACTCTACATTAGATTTGGTGAAAAGATGGAGCACCTCATTGAGAAAAACTAGGAGACGAATTACTACTGTGTCTATTTCTGAAATTAAACTTATTTTTTTGTTATCAATGCTGATTTCTCAGCATGTTGCTACTTTTTAGATAGAAAAACTCAGCTTCTTCAAAAGCACTATTGCAAAGTTTTTTCCCCTCTAGTGGAAATGAACATATTCCCATTCCCTCTAGGCCATTTAGAAGCACTGCTTGACTTGGCTTTCTTTTCCTGATTGGAAGGGTGGAGAAGAAGAAGAAAAGATTGAGGCTAGCTCTATTTTACTTTTTTCTTTTTAACTCCCCTCGTCCATGGGTGAAACCTTTTCAGAAAAGTTGAGTAACTGGAAATTAGGCAGAAGAAATACAGATAGGGCTCAGATGAAAACCCACGCAGGGGGTTATGAAAAGAGTTTCTAGATCAAGCTCCTAAGAGCTCGGAGACCCTTACTGCTCCTGGTAGGAGAGCTCATTCCGAGTTGTACTTATCCACACTGAAGTACGTAAAAACTGAGAAGCTCGTGTTAGAATGCAGAAAAATTATGTTATTTTGGATGCTGTGCCGTGTCACAAAAAGTTGTCAGTATAAAAAATTCTATGTTCTCAAATGAATAGAAATTGCCTAGAGTTCCACTTAACCAGAGTAAAGAAACATAGACAATTGGACCAAATACGTGCGTGTTTCAGTACAAATATTAGAAGTCAGGGAAAAAAAGTGTTGAAATTAAAATGACTGGTTATGAATGAGAATACTGATGTAATAGGCATGTTAGAAACTTAGTGGAAGAAGAATATTCAATGTGACAGGCTAATATTGGTGACAAATTTTGTGGGAAATAGAGGTAAAGTTATGCCTGTCAAAGAGCAGATTTTTCTGTCTTGAAATAAACAGAGTCAGATCTGTTTATTTCAGATTAATTATGTCACAAAAGCAAAGAGTCCCTACAGATTGAAATTATGAGATTAAACAGGGCAAGTGGAACTGTAGCACCACAGCACTGCAGTACAGTATTGGGACTGTAGTACTAAATAGTAGTCATCTAAATGGTGACATTGTCCGTGACAACCTAAACAAGATCAAATGGGGTGTGAAGACGGGAAATGCAATAACAGGGGGAGACATCATTTACCAAATTGAGATTGGGTAAATGGCCTGGGGGTGTGTGTGATTCTGAGTAAAATTTTAGCTTTTTAAAATGATTGCTTATATGGAGGCTATTTGTTTATCTGAAAGAAAAAGAAAGCAATTCTAGGTAATTCGAAATAATTCTAGGACCTGGTCTCAGAAAGGAAGAGAAAGACCTCGTTCAAAATAGAGCTAGAACCTCTGTGTGATAACAACTAACGTGCTGAGATACAGTATTCTTGAACCAGCAAAAAAAGGGGAAAAAGATCTCCCATGGCAATGTTTTACTGCTAAGAGGAAACTACATAAAAATGTGAAAACTGTTTAAAAAGAAAGAGAGCCAAAATTTAAAATGTTTATAGAAGTCATGAAGATTGTTTAAATATGGGAGCTCACTGCAAGCTGACTTCCAGAAAAAGGCTTTAAAAGACCAAAAAAAGGATTGCATAGTGAATCAGCAGGGTGAAGGAGTAAGAGGATGTCTCTTATTAAAAGGACTTTTGTTAGAAGTAGAAGGGCTTTCTTCAAGTTGAAGTTGTGCCTGAATGAGGAAAACAAAGTATAAAAAAGTTAAATATATAAACAAAATAAGGCAGGCCAAAAGAGATTTTGAAGAACAGCTTGGTAAAAACTACTTGTAAAGCCATTTTCAAGCTGTCTTTAAGTAGGTAAAATGGTGAGAGAAAATTTACAGGACTAGTCAATGATTAAAGTAGGGAAGGTATTTAGGGACATGCTTATTCTGGAATATTTCTTTGTCAAGAACATATCAGAAGATTTGTTACAAAAAAAACCCCACCAAAACAATTTTAAGAGATTTCAGAAGAAACTGGCAGCAACACACAGTAAAAAATTAGCAGGACCAGATGGTATTCATGCATGTTAAAAGAACTAAAGTACGAAACTGCCAAGCCAGTAATGATGGTGTAATGCTTGAAAGTTTCCCAGTCTGAAAAATACGGAGGTGATAAATATGACACCTGATCTGAGAAACTGGTAGGAACTGGAATTCTCCCTAGGCCCCCTTTTAAATCATTAGATTTATGGATAAGTACTATAAAAAGGGGAAGAATCAGCATAGCCTTCATCAAGGAACCCAGAATCTCTAATTATTTTTTTTAAAAGTAACTGAACATATGGACAAGGGTGATCCATTTGATAGAAGCTTTGATAGCTAGTTGGTATTCCATGATATCCATTTGATAGTTGGTCTTCCAAAATTTGTTCGAGCATGTCCTTCATCAAAGGCTCTTGAATAAACTTAAGTACCATAGGGTAAGACATACAGGCTTCTCAGTAATAACTGATTAAAAAATAAGAAACACATTGTAAGAGTACATTATCCTTTTTTGCCACGGAGGGAGCTCGTCACTAGGGATCCAATGAAGCTGTAAGAGCCTGTGATGTTCAACTTACAAATGTTTTGAAAGGTATGGGGAGGGGAGGAGATGCCAGAGGTGGCAAAATTCACTGTTAGCACTGACATTATTCAGGGTAGGACAAATGAAAGATTGCTGTGGGGGCTTGCAGCAATGTCTCATGATACTGATGGACAAAATTAATCCATAAATATAATATAATACACATGGGGGGTAGGTCTTATGTATGCAGACATGACTTGGAGTTACAACTGCTAGTTCTAAAAAAAACCACTCAACCCCACTGTGTTCAGCAGAGGACAAAAAAGCAAGCAATATTTGAAAACTTTTCAAAATTGAATAGAGAACAAAACAGCAAACATCACCGTTCCACCACCCAAACCTACCGTACACCCAACTCTTGACTTCTGTTTGCACTTTTGTCCTCTTTTCAAGAACCAGACCTCTTGTAGGATAATCAAAGTGTGGAAGGGCTTGTCTGGAATAGCTTCCATAAAGGTCAGAACTATGTAAAGTTGGGTCTGGGAATGAGAGGATGGAGGGAAGGATTTGTAACAGCCTGCGTGGCACAGAGAAAATAAATGAGGAATGGCACTCCCTGCTTACCAAATCATTCACCAAGTGCGTGGTGCTCCCGCTGTTGGTGGCAGGTTCAGAACCAGCAAGAAGAAGGGATTTTTTTTTCTATGATGCACAGCTGAAATGTGAAGTTCACTCTCCCAGGGTGTTGAGGGTGCCAATGGGTTACAGAGATTCAAAATGTTATTTCACAGAATTTGTGGAATTAAAATGCAGTTAGGTGATAGTAAAGCTTAGAAAGCCCCTGGAGCTGCTGTTTTTTAGAAGCTGGGATAACACCCTGAGGGAGCATCGTTACGCGCTTGCCTCTCATACTCTTCCCTTCCCATCTCCCCAGTGCAGCTGTTGTGATTGCTTTAATGAAATATGACTTACTGCATAGTTCTTATTGCAACTGTTCCTGTTCATTCAGATCCAACCTTTATTTTATTTGTAGTTCTGTATTTAAAACAAAACAAAACCAACCCAAAAACAACAAACAAGAGCTTTGTTTGTCAACACTATTCAGTTGTAGGGCTCTGATTGATGAGTGGGGAGAGGATGTGAGCAGGAAGCCTGGAAATTCATCCCTCAGCCACTGCTCTGCCATGTGGGTATCTACTTTGCTTGTGTGTGGCCCAAGCCACCTCAGTTTGTTGGGTGGGGGTGATGACTGCCTTAGGCACCATTGGAGCCTGTCCAGCAGAGTCACAGAATCATGGAATGGCTAGAATTGGAAGGGACCCTAAAGGTCATCTAGTTCCACCCTCCTGCCATGAGCAGGGACACCTCCCACCAGACCAGGTTGCTCAAAGCCCCATCCAGCCTGGCCTTGAACCCCTCCAGGGATGGGGCAGCCACAGCTTCTCTGAGCAGCCTGTTCCAGTCATCACTCTCAGAGTAAAGTCCTCGTGTTTGTCCAGACAAACCTTATTTTTATTGTTGTTATTTGTGGGTTCCTCTTAGAAGGGCGCTGCCTACATCTTTCTTTTGTATCTTCCCTGCCTCTTTTAGATCTCCTCTTTTGCTTGCTACTGAATGCTTGCTGGGTTAGTGCTGTGCTTCTTCCATTCCTCCTCGCCCCAATGCGTGACCTCTGAAGTAGATGGCCCTGGGAAAAGACTTTATCCATGCTTTCTAGCTGCTTTATTTTTGTTTAAAGCAGATTATAACTGGCCTTGAGGGACAAGACTTGGTTTTACTAATTGTTTGATTTTAAACATTTTACTACCAAAACTGGCTTATTTTGGTTTCAAGGATTTCTTTATTCCTATTTTTAAAACGTGTTTGGAATACACATTGTAAACATGTAATTCTTGGGTGCCGGCATCATTCTGTTTCTGGTGTGATTTCAGTGGAATTATTTCTGCATAGTTTTGAGAATACATGGCTACCTCCCATCTCTGAGAGCATTTTTGGAAGTTTCTGTCAATCTAACCTGGAATCACTGCATTATTGAAAATCACATTGATTTTGCTGATTCTTTTATTTATTTTTTTCTTTTCTTTATGTTTATTGCGCCCAATTCTGATTTTTGGGAAACTGGTACAAGATTTTATTTATTGCAGTGTAAGAGCGCTGGGGGTCTTCTTTACCTTTGCTCTTTTTTTGTTTTCCCTCTTCCATTTTCTCAGAGCAACGTTCAAGTCACCTTCTGGACTTCAAACACAAGGCTGGTGCAATTTGTTTGAAGTGAACAAAATGTGGATGTTGAGATTTCACTATGGCAGGCTATGTCATAACTTAATTATTTCTTTTTTTTTCCTCTGTCATTTCTTTTTGCAGGTGGAAAATGTTCGGTTACTTGATCGTTTATCTTCAAGAAAAGCTACACTGGGAACTTTGTATTTAACAGCTACCCATGTCATATTTGTGGAGAATGGTTCTGAAGCTCGTAAAGAAACCTGGGTATGCATTTTTGTTGGTTTTTTTTTTTTTTTTCAGTTAGCTGTAAGTGTGTGGCACTTTATTGATGGCAATTTGAAAATAGCTTGCAAAACAGTTTAAATGTAGTAAATTAGTGCATATGGATGCTTTTATAACTTCAGAGCGTGTGAAATTCCAGCCTGGTAATTTTTGAAAATTGTCAATGGATTCTGGATATTGCAACACAATAAGGGGAGCAGAAGGACCTTCACCGTACGAATACCAGATGTGATTCACTGAGGAACTGCCTCTGTAAACTACAGCGTTGTTCCTATCGTATAGGAGAAATTGAGGAGAAATGCTTCAAACGTGAATTATTACCTTGACTCAGCCAGCTCTTGCCCCTCTCTCTGACTGCTTGTGCTGGATTAGTGATTTTGGTTTTTTAGTTGGTTTTGGTTTGGTTTTTTTTTTTTTGGTTGGTTGTGGGTTTTTTTGTTTGTTTGTTTTTTTCCTGATGTAGTATTTTGAGTTATCTATTTTGATGGGTCTGTTGCCTCTGGGTGTGTAGATATAGTTCTGGTTTTATATGATGTGGGAGTCTTTTATGTAGCTTAATTATGAACCCTTTGTCCTTTTTTTTACTAATTATTAATTCTATCCTCTTCTGGTCCCACTATTCCCCTCCTGATTGTTACTGTAATGTTTTGTCCCATCTGATGCAGTATCAGGACTACCATTCTGTCAATCAGGAGCCCCAACATTTTAGCCTTATCTAACTGATGCTCGTACACCTTCTGACTGTACAGAGGGATGAAAAAAGCTCTTTTTCTGGTAACTGTCAGCTTACACTAAGCAAACAAACACAAAGCTTTAGATAGCATGACCAGGCTAATGTTTGAGCAGCTGAAACACTCCAAGAGCTACTTTGTCTGTAGGTGATGTATGAAGTGCTGCTTGAGCCTGAGGCTGGAGATAGGAAGAAAACTACAAGAGGATTGTGGGTATCTTCTGGTACCTGGCACATCGTTATGAATAATTATTTTTCTCCCTAAACATTTGAATCACTTGGCATAACTGTTTTCAATTCCCACACAGGTTCTTCACAGCCAAATTTCCTCCATTGAGAAGCAGGCCACCACTGCCACTGGATGCCCATTGCTGATCCGCTGCAAGAACTTCCAGGTCATCCAGCTGGTCATCCCTCAGGAACGAGACTGCCATGACATTTACATATCTCTGATACGTCTAGCACGACCAGGTAGGAGAAGGAAACTGGCACAGAAGTCCATCCTCGTGCTGAAGAGGGAGAATATAATGGAAGGAGTGTCGCTGGGCACCTTTGCAGTTTGCAGGTTAAGAAAAAATGCTTAATTAGAGATGGTTATGAGAGAAGAGGTCTAGTAGTAGTAGACAAGCATATTAACATAATCACTTATGGAGCAATTAAGAAAGCACATCATAACAAATAGATCATTCCATAAAGTATGTCATGAACTTTTGTTGAAAGTGATACTCTAGGCTATCGCTGGCCATAAAATACATTATAATGCTGTTTCATGTGTAACTGTTGTTTACTGAATGCCTTCTGTAAGTGTGAATTTAGGAAAATACTGTCAAGTCTCTAAATCCAGGGAATTTTCACGTTCCTGCTGTGACAAAAATCTTACGATTTATTTAGTGGCCATGTCAAGGTCTGGATTTTCCCTTACTGTGCTTTGCGTACATTTCTTAAAATCAGTGAAACCTGTTAGAGCAAGTAGTTGATTTGTTCCACTGGACTGCCTGTGCCTGTTATTACCTAGGTTTTGAATGTGCCCGTTTTGAGTTTCTGAATTCAGATCAAGTTCGTTTTGAATCTTTTCCTCTTTTCAATTAAAATCTGTATGTTGCAGCAAAGTCCAACATCTGATCCTCTGCGTTACAGCTGCTCTCCTAAGAACCAGCTGACAAGGCTTCTGGATTGTTTGTTTTAAATGATAACTGTAGGGATACACCACCAGCCTCCATCCTTTACTACTATTTTAATAGCATGCAAAGAAAATGTTCACAAAACTGACAACGTTGGCTTTAATTTGTATCTTGCTAGGAGAACACCAATTTTGTCAACTGTGTAGAGGGGGGGAAAAATTGCACAGTCAGCCAGCACAACCACTGAACTTTATAAAGTACCTTCTATAATTAGGATAGTAGTAGCAGTAATACGCAGCTGCAGCAGACGTAACTCGATAGGCCAGGTGATGCAAGATGGAAGTAATCGGAGAAATTTAAAAACACTGAGACAAATTCAGTCAGTGGTTCTGCTGATGTAAATCTGGATTAATTCCACGGGCCTCAGTAGCAAGTATGTGCTCGTGCCTGCTGGAAGGAATGTGATTCCATACCACTCTTTCCCTGGAGCCAGGAGGTGGTGGTGCATACTGCTGCTCACCAGAACAGGACACTTCCATATGGACATACCTAACAACGAAGAGAAGAAAAGCTATGGATGCCATTTGACCAGTTTGGTGGCAGGCTGCAATGGATGAGAAGGTTCAAATGAAGAAGGTGCAATACGAGCAACATACAGTTAGCTCTTTGCATAATTCAGCTGCACAGTAGTTATCCTTCTCCAGCAAAACACCTGATCTTCATGCGAGGCAGCATGAAGTCTTGCTTACTTAAAGTTAGAAGGCCCCGATTGCAAGTTGAGCCATATGCACCCTGACAGTGCTCAGTCTTTTTCTCTGGGCACAAAGCTGTACTTCCCTAAGGTAATACAGTTACTCAGCATCCTAAGGTACTCTCTACTCCATGAGGAGAAAATTTGACTCATTCAGACCCTAATTTCCATTCTCTGCCTGTTCGTTTAACTCCACCATAACTGAACCTGAATGAAGCCTATCTTGAATACTGGCATAATATATTCTTTGTTATCTGATGTCCTAGTTACACTAAAAGAGCAAATTTGTGTTTGATTTTATTCTTGCCAGCTGTTAATAGCACTTTAATAAGGTCAGCCTGTCAGCTGAATTTGGCCTTTTTGCTTAATTAAGCCATTTTGTGGAACAAGCTGACTGTAACAGTTTTTAAAGGTGTGTGGTGGGTTGAGCCTGGCTGGACCCCAGGTGGCCACCAAAGCTGCTCTGTCACTCCCCTTCCCAGCTGGATGGGGGAGAGAAAATGTAATGAAAGACTCATGGATTGAGATACGGACAGGGAGATCACTCACCAGTTACTGCCACAGGCAAAACAGACTCCACTTGGGGAAATTAGCTTAATTTATTTCCAATCAAATCAGAATAGGATAATGAGAAAATAAAAACTAAATCTTAAAACACCTTCCCCCCACCCCTCCCTTCTTTCTGGGCTCAACTTCACCCCAGATTTCTCTGCTTCCTCCCCCCGAGTACCACTGGGGAATAGGGGTTGTGGTCAGTTCATCACATGTTTTCTCTGCTGCTCCTTCCTCCTCAGAAGGAGGACTCCTTAATGCTATTCCCCTGTTCCAGTGTGGGGTCCCTCCCACAGGAGACAGTGCTCCATGAACTTCTCCTACATGAGTCCTTCCTAGAGGCTGCAGTTCTTCATTAACTGCTCCAGCAGGGGTCCCTTCCATGAAGTGCAGTCCTTCAGGAACAGACTACTCCAGTGTGGGTCCCCATGGGGCCACAAGTCCTGCCATCAAACCTTCTCTAGCATGGGCTCCTTTCCACAGGGCCACAGGTCCTGCCAGGAGCCTGCCCTAGTACAGTCTCTCTATGGAGTCACAGCCTCCTTCAGGTGCATCCCCTTCCATGGGCTGCAGGTGGATCTGTGCTCCACCATTAACCTCCACTGCATTGGGACAGCCTGCATCACCATAGTCTTCATCACAGGCTGCAGGGGAATCTCTGCTCCGGCACCTAGAGCACCTCCTCCCCGTCCTTCTTCACTGACCTGGGTGTCTGCAGGGTTGTTGCTCTCGCTTATTCTCACTCATCTCCCCAGCTGCAGTTGCCATTGTGCAGGTTTTTTCCCCTCTTCTTAATTATGTTATCCCAGAGGCGCTACCACCATCGCTGATGGGCTAGGCCTTGGCCAGCAGTGGGCTCATCTTAGAGCTGGTTGGCATTGGCTCTACTGGACACGGGGGAAGCTTCCAGCAGCTTCTCACAGAAGCCACCCCTGTAGCCCCCCTGGCTACCAAAACCTTGCCACGCAAACCCAGTATGAGGTGTAATGGCAGGATTGCAGATGCTTGTGGAAAAATAACTGGGAAAGATTAGGGAAGGTCCTGTAAGTGCTGGAGAAGAGCTGATGACTGAGATTTAAGGCACTGATTTGTTACCTCCTCTAGATACCCTCCTGTAATAATACTTGTAACGCTGAGTTGGGCTTCTGTCATAAATAACCTGGATATATTTTAACAGGTGGATTGTTAAAGGCTTCCCGTGTGCCTCTGAACAGCAGGTCTGGTTGTAAAGAAAATCCAGGTGCTTCTGAGAACCAAGCAGTAAAAAGGAGCCCTCAGATTGCTACTAAAAGCTCTTTATTAAAATTAGCTCAGATTGGATTTATGGATTATGCTAAAACTTCATGTTAGCAGATGAGAAATAAGCCAGGCTGTCTTCCTAATCTGTGCCATGACAGCAATTTGAAATCAGAGACTACAGAAAGAGTTTGAACTGTCAGATGATGTGCAAAACATCTCATAGAATCATAGACTTGTCCAGGCCGGAAGGGACCTCCAAAGGTCACCTAGTCCGACCTCCCTGCAGTCAGCAGGGACACCCCCAACTAGACCAGGTTGCCCAGGGCCTCGTTGAGCCTCACCTTGAATATCTCCAGGGTGAGGCTATTTCTCTTTATCTATTTCTCCTTACTCAGGAATTTGTTGACTTTCAGTACTTTCCTGGCAGTCTTTCCTTATGTTCATACTTTTTTGTGTGTGTATATACGACCACTTTAATTGAAATTTAAAAAAGCAAAATATAACTTAAATTACACCTTTAAAAGACATATTCAAAATACAAGAAAAAGACTTTCTGTAGAAAAAATAGAAGCCTTATTATTAATATTGTGGTTAGCCTTGTTATTATTTTTGTATCTGTAAGTTCCTTATTGAAATATTCTAAGACAGGGCTTGTTAGGTATATATGGTTAGAAAAAGTGTAGTGTTTAAATTTACTGATCTTATTAAAATTGTATTGTGAAGCAAGTGTATCACTAGACTCAGTTCTAAAGTTAAAAATCCACTGGTCAGAAAGTTTTAGAGCAATAGAATGAAACATTGCAACATAACAACATGTCACGAGAATGTGAATTTCAAGCTATGTGTTGAATAGTTATTCATATCAGTGGCAGTTGGCAATTAATGGCAATGGTGTCTGCCTGATTGGTCACCAGGGTTAAGACACTTATTGGCATGAATAGGGATATGCTCTAAAAACAGTCAAAAACTCCAGCACCTGCATGGTTTTTTATATGGTCCTCGAGCAAGGGTGACAGGTGGCATAGCTACTTTTACGAGTTCATGGTCATGATGAAATGATTGATGTAACATATGCTATTTTGATGCTATTATAACATCTGTATCATGAATGCCTTTGCTAATAATTCAAGGACAGAATTTTGCAGTCCACAAAGCTAAAATTTCATCAAATCTATTGAAAACTTCCTTATTTAGTGACAAAGGCTTCTGAGTTAGTACATTTTTGGAAGATCATGCTGCATAGTCTGTACTTCAGATCTTTGGTCTTTGCCACAGGACAGATGTTCCGTTCATAAAGAGCAAATACTTTTGCAGAACAAGTGCTTATTCTGGCACTGATTTCAGTTTTCTTTGGATGAAATCATATTGTCACTGACATTTTGTCTTTGTGCTGGGGTAGGATTTTACAATTCAGTAGAGAAGAGCAGGACAGTATATTTTAAGTAGCGTTACTAATAAGGCAAATATATTGCAACACATAAAATGAAAAAAAAAAACAGCACAGTACTTTCAAAGTATATTTGAAAGTAGTTATAAGCCAGGATATTTTTGTGTAGCAGAGCATACTATTTTAAAACAGAAATTACATATAGGAAAATACTACATTTTGGGTCTGAAGTATGATTTCAGGATGAGAAATCCGACGTGTTTTTACTGGTTTTGTTTGTTTGTTCGCTTGGTGTTTTTCAGTGAAATACGAAGAGCTGTACTGTTTCTCCTTCAATCCAAAGTTAGACAAAGAGGAACGAGAACAAGGCTGGAAGCTGGTGGACCTCACCGAAGAATACAATCGGATGGGTATTCCGAACAGCTACTGGCAGATTAGTGATGTAAACAGAGACTATGGAGTGAGTTGTTGTGATTTTTCTGTTGCACGGGCCGTGAAGTGGATCAGCAGTCTCAGTGTGGACTAGTGAAGTGCTTAGATGCAGGATCCCTTTGTGCTCACGTAGTATGGTGTGGTTCTTCCACGCTTTTACATAAACAGGCACATAGAAAGGGCATGTCTTTATGTAATCCATGTGGAAATTAAGCACAGAAAGCTTGTACGCAGGGAGTTTCCAACATCAGTGCTTGGCTGCCTGGGGAGAGGTTTAAATCATACTTAAATGTTATGTGTCTGAATGAGCATTTTCCTGACGTATAGGGTTATATAAAATTACTACACGGTCACTTTAAGACAAAAAATTTACTTGAAATAGTGGATTTGGCAATATTTTTCCTCACTGGCCACCCTCACAATGCTTTTGAAGGCTCTGTGATTGACTGTAAGTGTTTTTCACAGTCGTGACAGGTCATATCTCTTCCGAGCTGTCCTGCCCGGTTCAGTCCTGTACAACTGAAGTCCCTAGAATGTTAATTAATTGTGAGAAATAATAACCAAAATATTTTTGAAGGCAGTTTGTCCACGCACTCCATTGGCTCTGCTGCTGGAGCATATCCATGTTAAGGAAGGCCTGTGAAGTTCTCAGAGAAGACTGAATGTGCTGTCAGGGTTTGTTTTCTTTTTGTTAAAACAAGCGGAAAAAATGTTTTGATCTCTTTTAAGATAAAGTGTAGGAAAAATGGCATCATGAATAAAAACCCAGCTGACCACAGTGGCATCTGTAACCACAAGCCCTTCCTTTCCTTTCTTCTCCTTCATTACTTATCTTTGGCTGTCTCAAAACCTAATTTTGTCCTGGGCATCCTAATTCCGTTAGTCATCTCAGAATGTCATCCCAGGGAGATACCGGATACCCTTTTGATCCCAGCCAGAATGCCATAGGCTGGATCAGGAAAAGGAAGTTAGACCAGGACCCATTTGTGGTCCCACTTCTCTCCAGAGGAACTTCTGGGCTTTTTTGCAGGCTTGTTGCGTTCCTTTCAGATGTAGAAGGCATTGTCAGGCCTGCTTGCCTTTTTTTGGTATCCTCATTTTATTCGGAATAATTTCTTTTGTCTGAGTCCCTATTTTTGTCTTTTTTTTTAATTTTTATTTTTTAATTATCAGATTTGCTGGAAAATTTGGCTCTGTAGTCTCATCCCTTTATAAGAGAGGGGTGTTTGAGAACCTCACCCCCTCCCGTCCTTACTTCCTAATTCAGCTACAGAGGAAACCTCAGTTCTAAATACAACCTTGCTCTATATAACAGTCAATCTTTCCTGGTTTGAATGTATGGTCTACCTGTTTATTCTCAATGAGGCGTGAATTAAAGTTTGGAAATATAGCTCTTTAACCCTTCTGCTTCGGTTTTGCCATCTGTAAATTAAAATGAATGCTTTCCAGCTTTAAAATACTGTCTTGAGAAACGTAGGTGATGTGTATACAATAATTATGGAATATTCCCTGAGATTAGAGTTCCCTGGTATTTTGGTTTTGCTGTGGAGATAGTTAATGTTAGTTGTATTTGGTAGACCAAATAATCAGAGTTTCCTTTCACAGGTCTGTGACTCTTACCCTACGGAAGTGTATGTACCAAAGTCTGCGACTGCACACATCATAGTGGGGAGCTCTAAATTTCGGAGCCGAAGGCGTTTCCCAGCTCTTTCCTACTACTGCAAGGATAACAATGTAAGTGTGAATTTGTAGCTGTGAAGTGTTTGCTTATTTTGGCCTTGCTTTCATAGTTCTTCTGTTAAGCTTTCACAAGAAGAAATCAGTGTTTATTTAAAAAAAAAAAATATTAAAAGGTGGTTAGTGCAGTCTGTTTAGGTTTGTACATATGGGCACACACTGGAATTATGGTGAGTTCATTAGTAGGCATTTAATGCAGTCATTTAAACCCAGCTTCATCATCTAGGTAATAGAAAAAGATGTGATCCCTGTATCACAAGGAAGTGGAGTGGTACAAGAGGTCCTGAAGCGTGGGTGGCAGAAGAGTGAAGGCCCGTAGCAGAGAGCTTAGCAGGTGATTGGGAGGAGAACAGAGCAATTTAGGACGTGGGAGCCACAGCCTGAGAGCAAGTCAAAGAGGAGGAAAAGCCATACTTGCAGCAATTACAGAATAAGGAGTAGTGTCTTCAGAAAAGATCTGTGAATACACCCAAAAAGGGTGGATGAAAAAGCTACCAATTTTGGCTGAGCAGCGTGTCATGGCTTTGTTGAAGAGACTCTCCTTGCCTGTAAGAGCGAGGGGTGCCACCTTCTCCTCTCCATGGCAGATATTCTCAGGGCTGAGCGAGGAACTGCCTCAATTGTCTGTCACCATTTGGAAAAAAACTTGTACCTAGACTATTTGCAGTTCTATTTCTGGCAGCTGAGGTAAAGGAGACCCTTGGACTGAAGGATCCCATGGACTGAATGTTTTTCCATTTGCATCCCAGCCCCCTAGGGACTGGCTTAGCTCAGCTGTCATTACCGGTTAGGACGATGGTGTCCCCTCTGTACTCACAAAGGATCTGTGTGTCTAGTATCTTCTGTTTCAGTCCCAGCCTGGCAATTACATCAAGAGGTCTTCCCTAGGGCTGGGAGATGGCCAGGACTTCCCGAGAGACAGAGCTAGTGTGGGATTACAGGGCGTCTGTAGAGTCTGCTATGCAGGATGGGAGATATTTCCATAGGATGTCACAAGCAGAAATCATAACCTATAGTCTCCATGGAAATCTTATCTTTACAGTGGCCACAATCATAGGTTTAAGCTTCAGAAGGAAGGAACAAGACGTTATTTTGACTCCTCCTTTATCCCTTATTTCATCAGAATTCTGCTTCCATAAAGATCTCTGAATTTGACAACAAAACAGGAGGATAGAAAGGTTTAAATAGTAAATACAGACTCTACATAAATTCTGTATTATCTTTAATATTGCATTAGGGCCAAAATTTTCAAAGTTAATCACTTTGGATAATCAAGTAAGTCCAAATATAGGTATCTAGGATTCAAACACTTGGACACTTCCAAATCTCAGTGAAAGAAAAGGCCTCAAGGATCAGCTAGATTCCAATATATAGTGATCCAGTTTGGATGAGTTCTGTGGTTTGTCTGAATGTTTTCTGTTATAGTTGGAATTCAAGTGAAGGTTCAGATCACCAGGATCTGAAGTACTGTGTTTAATCCTGGATCCTAACCTTCATCCACAACCCTAACTTCAGCCTTGACCTTGAGGGCCATATCTGCCTTGTGTATGGTACACAAGGGACAAGAGAGAAATGCCTTTCTTCTACTAAAATGACATGTTGTGGAGATATTCACATGTACCTTTTGCTTCATGCAAAGAAGGTATAAGCATATATTAAATCACTGGAATGTGTGCTAATCAGCAGGAGAGACTCCTGATAACTAATAATCTGTTTGCAAAAATGACTAGTGAAGTGTGAGCAGGCACAATTCAGGGTTTCTGTATTAAAGATCCATGTTTTACCAATTAACTACTGATACTTCAAAGACTTGGCTGAAAACGAGCACGTCCCTTCTCACAGCAATAAATAATCTGTAGGGCAGTCCGCACGGGTCACAACCTTCAGCAGGCAGATTCTCTTCATGCCCTCTACAAATCTAGCTGCCTAGCAGAAATTAAACCCTCACTGCTCATCCATTTCACATTCTGTTCCTTCTTTCCCAGTTTCATCTGGAGGTCTGATCCTGATGAGTCTTGATTGATTAATAACTGTGCTCCAGGAGTCAGGCTGCCTGACTCACTTCCCATGCAACGAGGTCCTTTCTCCAGAGGCAGTGCTAAAAATACACCACCCTCACTGATCTGTCCAGCTGGATGTTAGGCATTTTTGTTCCCTGGATTCATGGTGTCTCAGGCTGTTTAGTAAAACATGCGTTGGTCTAAATGGGGTGTAATCAGTATCCCTACTGGTAAGTGTGAGTGACAGTGCAAAGGGACCCATTCTTCATCAGGAAGAGTGTGACCAGCAGGTTGAGGGAGCTTATCCTCCCCTTCTACTCTGCCCTGGTGAGGCCCCACCTGGAGTACTGTGTCCAGTTCTGGGTTCCCCATTTCAAGAAGGACAGAGAACTGCTGGAGAGGGTACAGCAAAGGGCTTACAAAGATGATTAGGTACCTAGAACATCTCTCTTATGAGGAAAGGCTGAGGGACTTGGGTCTGGGAGAAGACTGAGAGGGGATCTCATCAACACCTATAAATACTTAAAGGGTGGGTGTCAAGAGGATGGGGCCAGTCTTTTTTCAGTGGTGCCCAGTGACAGGACAAGAGGGAACGGGTGCAAACTTGAACATAAGAAGTTCCATTTAAACATGAGGAAGAACTTCATTACTTTGAGGGTGGCAGTTGGAACAGGCTGCCCAGAGAGCTGGTGGAGTCTTCATCTCTGGAGACATTCAAAACCCACCTGCACAGCAGGTTCCTGTGCAGCCTGCTCTAGGTGGACCTGCTTTGGCAGGGGGGTTGGACTAGATGATCTCCAGAAGTCCCTTCCAACCCCATATCATTCTGTGCTTTTGTGATTCATGCTATACCAGTGTTCTCGTGATTGCAATGTTGTACTCCTCACATCCTCTAGAGACCACCTTTCAGGAGTTATTCTACATTAGGGAAATACTATAGTTAAAATAGCTCTAAAACTTGGATTCAAGACTACACCTGGGCCAATGGGATTGTGTTGTTTTAATATTTCCTTGCCTTTTAAGGATGAATTTGTTTATTAACTTGTAATTCATGTTACCATTCTGCCCTTCCCACCTAACTGTACACCTAGTGAGCTGTTTTGTATATGCTTCTGGATGCTAAACAATTTCTGCTTAATAACAATGGTGATTTTTGTTTTTTTTGATTGTTCTTCTGCAGGCGTCCATCTGCAGAAGCAGCCAGCCTTTATCTGGCTTTAGCGCTCGATGCCTTGAGGATGAGCAGATGCTCCAGGCCATTAGAAAAGCAAACCCAGGGAGTGATTTCCTATACGTTGTTGACACTCGGCCCAAAGTAAGTACATTCAATTTCTCACACGTAGCAAGAGTGAACCTGGGCTGAGTACATTAGGGAAGATGCACAGCCCAAATGACTGACCGTAGTTCTGATCTTAGTTGCACCTGTGTAACTCTCTTTTCTTTACACTTTTCTCTTTTTTTTTTTTTTTTTTTTGGTTCTTAACAGAATGTTGGGATACAGAAAAGTAACTAACTCAGAATAGAACTATTTCTGCACGCAGAGGAGCTATCAGTAGCTATGTTACTGACGGGGCTAGTGAAAAATAATTTCCATTCTAAAACTGTATTTACAGTTGTTTGTAATGTTGCAAACCTCTGGCTGCTTATACTAAAATCTTCCACGCAAAATTTCTCCTGCAAATGGGAAAATTTCAACGACCTCTGCCTAAGGCTAAGGAAAGACCATTCACTGAGGTGACAAGAAGGAGACCTTCTTTGAATATCTCCAGCACTTTCGTGGTTTTGAGAGAGAATCTGAAATATGGTAAATAGTGATCTCAGATGCCAAATCTCTTTAATTGACTAAAATCTTTGACCAAGATAAAAGCTTTAGAAAAAAATTAGGCTGTGCAGAAACACTGAAACTCAGTCATGGTCTAGAAGAGGCTGGAAGCTAAAAAAACTTTGTGTCCAAATTTGGCATGCTAGCAAACAGGTGGTGAGAGCTTGATAGGCTTCAGCATCTGGAGGTGGGAGCAGGGATATATTCTTTCTTACACCATCAGTAGCTTCTCTGATGAAGCTACCAAAGCACCTGAAGAAAAGATAGCAAAGGGGCAAATCTCCACAAAATCCCTGGTAGATCTGGGATGTGCTGTAGCGGAGGAAGAGGGAAAACAAGACCAAAGGCTTGAGGAAAAGGAACAAACAAGGAAGCTGTTTCAGCAGCATGAGATGAGGAGACAGAGCCTGAAGGGGCAGGGTGGCTAAAGCTGAGAAACATGAGGAGTCGAGGGAGGAAGGACAAACCTGGCAGAGATGGAAGACAAATGAGGGACCTGTCTGGTTGGTGACTGACTGGAGCTCTGGGGGCTGGTGGGGAAGTGCTGAGCGTTGGCAGCTGTAATGGGAGGCAGGAGCCAGATAAATGGGGCCTTGGCACCTCTCGTTGCACTTTGTCATTTGGTGACTACTTTGACCTCCAGTTCCCTCTTTTTTTACCGGGAAGACAAGGGATGGTACCACCTTATTTGTGGTCCTAAAGCAAGTGAATCGTGATAAGCACTAGGAAAGGATTGGCACAACTGTGTTCAGAGCTGGCTTTGGATGGGAATTAGAGACCTGGCTGCCTAAATAATGCTTGTTTAACAGTTTTCTGTGTGTGATAATATTTATAGCTTAGCATTTCCTGGCTGATGATATTGGTACTCTTCCCTAATTGAGGCTTGCTCATTGATGGGATTTATTAGTAATGACTTACTGACTTGGCTATTAATGATATTTTGCAAGGTAGTAACAGGAAGGATCCATCCTGTAAACCTTTCTGGTAAGTGACTTTGGTGAGACACCTCCCGTGTGCAGTGAAATAAGCCTGTGCTTTAAGAGGAGAGGATGAAATTGGCTCATTTATTCATGAACGACAGCCTATTTCCAGCAATACTCCTTCTTCAGGAGCCACTCAGCAGATCAAAACTGTTTGTTTTTGTTTAATTTCTCTGCGGGGAAAAAAAAATAAATTTTGATGTGAAGACATTTGTATGGACAGATTCCTGCTTATCTCTGTGCTCCAAGAACGGACTGATTTTCTAAAGCTCCTGTGATCCCAGGTGCCAAATACAGCCTTTTTACAGCTGTTACAGTTAATTTTGCAGCTCCCAATGCATGTATAAATCTAGAGCACGTAGGAAGTGATAGATTATCAGCGCAAGCATTCCCTGGCATTCCTCAGGGAACCTTTAACAGAAGGTAAGTTGTTGAGTCTGGTGCAAGTGCTGTGGGAAGCTAAGAAGCTACCTGCCTCTTCTCTCATCAGAACTGCTTCCTTGCAAAGGTGATGAATATTGATGGGGCAGGGAATTCAGCTTTCCCCAGAGCTATTCATATGCTGTCCCTCATTGTGCTTGGTACTCTTCAAGAACAAAAGCTTTGGCTGCAGAGGAAAGCTTTGTTTCCACTTCATTTAAATACACCAGGATGGCCATATGCAGAGCTTTTCTTAGGCTACTGTCTGTCTTCATTTTCTCCTTCCTCTATGTGTTTACAGAAGAAGTTAGTATAAAATTACTGCTTATGAGTAAAACAAATTAGTTCTATAACTCTTTTTATAACAAGACAGGACTCGGTTGTCCTCCACATTAAAGAAGATGCCAGGAAATCTGGCAAGTGAGGTCTGTTCCCTTTAGAGGTTGGCTCCTCATATTCACTGAGATGAAGCGAGGACAGGCATAATTTGGAGAGCTTTGCAACAACGGCTTTAAGAGCAACAGATGGAATTTTGGTAGGTGATGTGGAAAACTTGTTAGTAAATATTGTGGCAGCTGCAAAGTTTGGCAACTGACAGTATTTAAAATAAATGAGTGTCAGAAAGCCTTGCAAATTTAACCTTATATTTATTTGCTTTTAAAGAGGGCTATTTCAGACTGTCTTAATAAAGGATTTCTGTGATAAAATTGCTCTGCGGCAGAGACAGTTAACAGCATTTATTTTACCAAGGATTAGGTCAGCTGGGGGCTAGATGTTTTTCATTTAGGGTTTCGGGGGTTTAGACTCATGTGCACAGACAGATCTTTCTTCCTGAAGCTCTATGCTATTGCAGAGAGAGGCTGCCCCATGTTGTTTATATTAGAACACTGATGTCTACTTCAAAAGATAAAGATTAGGATTCAGCAGATAATTTTTATCTTTCTAGCAAGTCACACTGAGGGCTCTGTCCTTAAAGGACATGCTGTTCACAGGCTGTATCTTCTTTTTTTTTTTTATTGTTCATTGATAGTCAAAACATCAGCAGACTGCTGGTTGATAGACAAGATTTTTGGGGTTTTTTTCCTGCACTTTTTCCTGAACTGCATACTACAAGTTAAAATAAGTTTTACACAAGATTTGAGTAAATGAAAAATGCTGGGTTTTTTGCGTAGGCTCCTATCTTAGAACGTGGTTCCTTCTGTTATATCATGAAATTCATGCTGTTTCAATTCCTAATGGTGGTCCACAAATGTAACTATGTATTCCTATTGCCAAGTCCTGCTCGTGGGAATGGATGCACTAGGAAGTGTGAAGATGGGAAAAAGTTCCATATTAAATTGGACAGAATAAAAGAATTGAGAAGTGGCCTCGCATACCTGTTTTCTTAGCATCTAAAATGAAATTATAATGGCGTAAAAAGCTTTCAGTCTTTAGCTGTTTTCTTTGAAAGTTAAGAGGTCAAATTTGGTCCGTAGAAACCTGTTTTGACCCAATATATAAAAAAGCTAGACTTGTTCATCTTGGTTGGAGATAGGTTGGCAGCAGACAATCAATCCCACTCCATTGTATGCGTTAGGCTCCAAGTTAAAATTTAATATCGGCAGCGTGAGTGTTTGGGTGGAAGAGATCAGACAGACAGACAGTCTTGTCTCTTGATACTCACGATACCATCAGCCGAGTAGTGAAGTCTGTTATTGTGAGTTCCAGCAGGGACCACAGAAGCAGCAAATCAATAGCTCTGCCTGCGATATTGGGAAATAAAATGGAAATGGAATTATCTGCACAGCCTCTTGTCCTCCAGGCAATGCCTAAGACACACTTTGTTTTGATATTTCATGAGCACTGGCTCTCACTGCAATGAAGATGAGTCGCTTTTCTCCAACTGATGGCTCATAAGGTCTCTCCAAAAGCTTCATTAGTGCCCTCCAGTCTGGATGTGCACCATCCATCTTTATTTAATTCTTAAATCTCTCCTGAGCAGAAGCTGTTAGTTGTGCTGGGAGGAGCGGGGTTTCTGCCATGTGGGATGTTTTGTTCCTCTTGGAGCCTTCGTATTTCTTGGGATGTCCAAATGCTGCCCAGCCTTACAGCCTGCATTTCATAGGAGAACAGGGAGTTCATGCAAAGGGACAGTCTCTATTGGACAGTGAGATTTTGCTATTGGAAATAAAAAAATAAATTTAAAAAATATATAATAAGGTAGATGGGGTATTAAAGTACTTAATTCGTTTCTCTCAGCTCTAGTTTTCAGCCCAGAGATTAAAATTTGGCATAAGGGGCTTGGTTTTTTGTCCCCCCAAGAATTTTGGAAAAGGGGGCAAAATAAGCATTAAAAAGCACCCTTAATTTTATGGTTGGGAAAACTGAACTGAAAAAGCCTTTCATGGCTTTCCCATGCCAGCAGGCAACAGATTCACAGGCAGAACTCAGGCTTCCAGTTGAATGTATTTTTTGCTGAAGCACAGCAAAATATTTGATAGCGCTGCACTGCAGATGAAAATATTTGTGGTAATTTTGTCAATTTAAATCTTTTGTGGTCTTACACAACTACTATAAACATAGGGAGGACTACTCCAACCCTCTCTTCGTTATTCCAAGCTTTGAAGAAGGAAGCTGTATCAACTTTTGGATGATTTGAGCAGTAAAACACAGTAATTTGGGCAACATTTACAGTGTGCGTGTGGAATGAAACCGTGGCCTGGCAGACAAGACACTGCCACCTCCTGGGTATATTCTGCTAGTGAACATAATGCTGGTCAAAAATGAAATTAGAGTAGCCTTTTGAAAACAAATTAAAACCTTTACGGTCTTGCAGAGGAGCCCTACATACGCTGTGATTTTTGTCTCTAACCTCACTAACGAAGTTAACGCTGGAAGTGTGTGAAATGGAGGGCAGATCCCCAATTCCTAACCCGTCGTGTTGACACCCTGATAAATGCTTCCTATTTGTGCCTGGCTTAAATCACTCGGATTTATTGCAGTAGGCCACGAGCTTTGTTTTGAAAAGAATCTGTTTGCTACTGTTTTTCATCCAATTTTCCCTAAATTTTTTCAGCTCAACGCAATGGCAAACAGAGCAGCAGGGAAGGGGTATGAAAACGAAGACAACTACTCCAACATCAAGTTTCAATTCATAGGCATCGAGAACATCCACGTCATGAGAAACAGTCTGCAGAAGATGCTTGAAGGTAACTCTCTTTTTTTAATTGAAAACTGGAGGAAAGATTTGATCCTTCTGTCATGTAAACCAGGGGAACTGCTCTGAAACCAGCAGCAGTGAAAATGGGTATGAGAAGAGAGCTTTCCCTAGGGTGCTGAATGCAGCTGCCTGCTGACTAGTGGGACCCGTGCAACGGAGCATCGTGGCAACCAGTGGGGATTTCCTAATTGTGCAAACACCTTGTTCCGTGGGTGACATCCAGGTGTCGTTTACTTTAGTGGCGAAATTCATCTGACTTCAATCCACCTTACTTCTGCTACGTCGTCTTTTGCACTTTACAGTTTGACGGTATAATGAAAAAAAAATCACTTATGCTGACTTTGATGCTAGTGGAAAACGTAAGAATTTGGTTTTTAAGCTCAGAGAACGTAGGTTTTGTTTTCTGTATGTTGTCAATAAGGTAGTCATGCATTTTAGGCTGTGATTTTTAATAGAAACGTACTCATGCCCTGCATAGAGCATGTCACATCGAAACTCGCAGTCAATGGGTGTAACCATTCAGCACCTTCATAATCCCATAAAAATTAATAATAATCGCTTTATAAATACTTATCAGTGTATAAACGAGCACATCTGCGTTGCCATTTAATATTTTGAGTACATTACTGTTTAGATGCCTTCCGGGAAAAGGGTGAGAATAAATTAAGCCATCCTTGACCCTCAGCAGCTTGTTGACTTTTCACAAGCAAACAGTGGATAGTGCTCACTCCACGCAGTCTCACTATTTACTTCACGTGTATCATCAACACCTTCTTTCACCTCCTGGATCAGCTTCATTTAGCTGTTCTTGACTTGAGGCTCTGCCCGTGCTCTTTTATTCTTCCTATCCGTCTCCCACCGTCTGTATGCAAATGTCAATTTTAGATCTAAGCAGGGGCTCCCATTTTCCATGACAGCACAGCTGAGCTCTGTTTTCAGCAGTTTATGAAAGGCAGCAGTAAAGTGTGATGCAGGTAGAACAGTCACTTTCTTCGTGACCTATTTTGACTTATTCCTTGGTCTAAGGGTCTCGGGAAGGCAAATAGAAGGATTTTTAGTTCGCTGCAGAGCCTTGTTTGGCTAGGAGAGAGGTCAGGTGAATAAACCTGTCACTATTTATTCAGCTTAAGACCATCAAAGTCAAAATAGTAAACAACCAGCCTGGCTGCATGGGACAGTGCTGCGTGTTGGTTTTGAGCCAAAAGTTTGAGCCCAAACTGACATGTAACAAGGTACTTTCTAATGCATTGAAAGCTTCAGGCTGCTTGGAGGGGTCGGGGCATAACTTCTTCACATCTATTTTTAAATGAGCCATGTGCTCGAAACATCTGCTTTTTTTCATTGGTTTTATCTTTGCTATGTTGAAATCTCATATTTATTGACCTGGCTGATAAGATTAGAAATTAGAGAAGTTAAATCTGTAGTTTCAAACACTTGAGCCTTTCAAGTAGTTTTGTTGTTTGTTTTTTTTTTTTTAAAAAATCTTATGACTTTCAGTGTACAAGCAGGGCTTTTCTCATGGAAGGGGTTGCATAGTTTTCATCTTTTTCCGTTTGTAATGGCGTCCCTCCATCTGCTTCCCCTGTGGCCTTTAAAAGGATATTTATTACCCAATTTGCACATACAAGAGGACCAAAAAGGCTGCCACAAACTATGATAATATAAATTTAATACAGCTTTAAATTTTTATAAAGGAGTGCACCTGGGGGAATCTCTAAGGTAAAGCATCCCATCACCCTACCAGCATTACAAAATATATCTGCTGCTCGTGGTCTGTTCTAGGATGTTATAAGGTACATAAAAACCTTTGGAAAGATGAATGGGGCTGATGAAAACTGATTTTAGTTAAATGTGTGCTCTCTTGTTGCTGGGAAGCGTACAGCACAGGACATCAAAAGGGGACATCAAAACATAACAGGTCTGATGTGTTGCAGGCGTGCAAGGCCAATTTTAGCCAATTTGCTGGTATTAAGCAGAAGTGAAGGTTGGAGGATCTTTTCCACGTGAGAGACTGCAGATTAATTTCAGTATAAATTTTTAAATGACTTCCAGTGCTGAGGAAATTTGAACAAAAATTGAGTATTCAGTTTTCCATCAGAAAAGGCACTTAGATAGGGAACATGTTCGTTTCAATGATGTTTCTTTCAGAAAAAGCTGGAGAAATCAACTTATAATAATGTCAATAATTTATGAGTAGGTAATAATTCAGCTTTGTGATTTTACTGACTAATTCTAGCAATTTTATTTATCTTAACTTCATCATGTATTTACTCTTGTATAGTGTTATTTTGGCAAAATATATCAGCGTTATAAAATGATTAAATTTGTAGGATAAGGAGAATCTCTTGAGAATATGCAAAGAATGTTGAGATTTGACTGTACTCTGGAAGTAAAATGCATTTCAACATGCTGGCGTTTCCTTCCAGAAGAAAAAAAAACGTTTTACTTTTGTCTGTGCAGCCTCCTATTGCTTTAGTATAGTATTGATTTTTATATTTTTTTTTTGTCATTTAAAGAGAGGTGCACGTGAAGATCCTTGTGATATTTTTGATCCTGCGGTCCAACCTCCTTGAAATAATTTTTAGTATTAGAAGGAAACGTTGCACAAGGACTTTTCTCAGTAAAGATTCAAGGGCTGCCAGGGCTGGTGTGTGGCACGTGTGACGGGGCCAGCTTTGCCGTACATCCCGGGGCCAACCAAGACTTGACCCCCAGCTGTTGTGCGTCCAGGTGATGACCCCACATGGTCCCTCTCTGTATTTAAACAGCAAATATGAGCTTCTCCTCCCCTCATACCAGGAGCATTAGTTGCTGATGTAAGAGCAGCCCTCTGATCCTTGGACTTCAGTGAGGGTTTGGCCCATGGCATTTATTCCTTCCTCTACCTACGGCCGTCCTACCAGAAATGGGGGAACTGGTCCAGCATCCCCCTCTGGTACTTTTGCTGGTGGAAGAGGCAGGTTCCACCGTGTGTCCTGGTTCTTCCAACCCTCCCGGGGACGGGAGCACCCTGGATTGCTATGAGCTCTGCCCAGGGGGGTCTTGATGTTCCTGTGCCAGCAGGTCTTGTTTCTTCAAGATTTTGCTGCCTTTTCTGCTGAAATGCCTTTTCCCCTTAGGATAAACTTATTAATTAAATTCATAATTGAACTCAGTATTAAGGTCCAGATCAGTAGCCAAAAATCATGTGAAATACGCAGTGTATGTCTGTAGGACAGTCTGAACTTTGCTCAGTGAAGTGGTCGGTAAATATTGACTCAAATTTGGTAGTGGGAATGAGCAAAGCACTATTTCAGCCTTACCTTGGGCTTTTGCAAACAGAGACAGCAGCTTCAGCCAGAATTCAGCTACTAATTGGTCATGCTTCCATCTGCACAGGAGCATTAATCATCTGAAACGCTGTTTGCTTTCCCTGCTGCTATCTATGCATTTTTATAAATATCCTTCAAAAATGACTTTTAAAATAACCATCTGGAAGAGGCCCTGCCTACAGAGATTGCATGACTTTGTGTGGACGCCTTAGGCTGTTTTGCCTCTGAATTAAGGGGAGTGAAGCCAGCCAGGTACCTTCAGAAGTGGTACAAACTCTGGCTCTGGATTGTAAAATTAAATTCCAGTTACATTGAAGAAAACTAACATTACGCCACTGGCCGTAATGAACAGTCTTTTAGAAGATTTCCAGAGGACAAGAGATCTACTAAGACATTATTAATTCACAGATCGTACACTACCTTAAATAATACTAAAGCTGCTATAATAATAAATAATACATAATACTTAAAAGGTGGGTGTTGAGAAGATGGGGCCTGTCTTTTTCCAGTGGTGCCCAGCGACAGGACAAGAGGGAACGGGCACAAATTTGAACGTAAGAAGTTCCATCTAAACATGAGGAGGAACTTCTTCACTTTGAGGGTGGCAGAGCCCTGGAGCAGGCTGCCCAGAGAGGTGGCAGAGTCTCCTTCTCTGGAGACATTCAAAACCCACCAGGACACGTTCCTGTGCAGCCTGCTCTGGGTGGACCTGCTTTGGCATTGGACTAGATGATCTCCAGAGGTCCCTTCCAACCCCGTATCATTCTGTGATTCTGTGTGACCCTCTAACTCAGTAAAAATGATGACATTTTTCCCTGTATTCCTTACATGAGTTTCTCTGGTTGGTATCTTTTTCCTTAAAAGACAGTCTAGTTCTGCACGGATCAAAATAGACACGTAGGCTATTTATGGGGTGAATTTAATATCTCGCTGTTGAAAACAGGTTGCACCAAGTGTTGTTGAGTACTTGTTTGCTGCTGGATTGAGGTATCTGAATTGGATTCTGATTGCCCTCTTTTTTTCTTTTTGTGTCACAAACTCTGTAATATTAAAAACCAGACACTTGGCTACAGCAGGATATAAACTTAATGTTGTAAAAACTGAGAGATTATTTTTTTTTTCTTTAAACACAGCATAGAGCTTGGAAAGTTTTCAGGGAAGTACTTTCCTTGATGAATTACGGCTTTTACCTCACCATGAGAAGGCTTTCTGACCACAAGTGGAGTTCTGTTGAGGTTTGCTTTGGGGAGGGAGAACCTTGGAGTGAGTCGCTTTAACTCAAAGCCCATCGTGCCTGGTGGTGGAGCTGAAGGATGGGTTTGGGGGGAGCCCAGGAAGCGCAGCTGTAGGAGGCTGTGACACCACTGAGGTGGCTCTCTGCCTGTCCGGCAGCAGAAATCCTATGTTTTCTGTTTCCAAGCCCTCGTTATTATACATATATACATGTATGTATACATATTATACTTATTTATAATAGAGGTGTGTTTTTATATACATGATCTGCTCTCGGGGGTTTGAAAACTTTGCTCCCAACAGAATTTTGGAACATCTGTGATGTGCAGAAGGCTGTATTTGGTAAACTGTTTGTAACAGGCTTTGTGACGGCCGCTCTTTTTAATTTAAATCGACCTGTTGGGTGAAATTTGACCCAGATTTGTTTCTTAAATATATGGGGTTTTTTTCAAAGGTAAAGTTTGACTGCGAAGTAGCCGTTCTTTTCAAGAGATGACTATTTTACAGGGGGGAGATGTGAAGAGACAACTCCTAGGTTGAACAGCCAGTGAAAGCATAAGGCACTGTAATTACTGTAAATGTAAGATGTAGCTTATTTTGCAGTTTGTGAGCTGAAATCGCCTTCAATGAGTGACTTTCTGTGGGGCCTAGAAAATTCGGGCTGGCTGAAGCATATCAAAGCCATTATGGATGCTGGCATTTTTATTGCAAAGGTAAAGTGTGCAAAATGAGAACAAACCTTGGACTAACCAGATACAGAGAGTGAGGACCAAATTATCTGCTTTTTGGGGAACTCCTGTTACCTTCAGTGATGTTGTATCTGGAAAAAAACCCATCTTGCAATGCTTCGTACCTGAGGAGAGACGATTCTCAGGTGGACATTTTGCTAACATGGTAAAAAAAAAAAAAAGTTTGTGTTCTTTTTACTAAAGAATTCAAACGTACAAAAACCTCTACCACCCTGTATCTTGTTATGCCAGGTTTGTGAAGGTCCTTACTTTACTCCCCAGTGGTGATTGTCTCTGTGTCTTTCCCTGGTTCCTTTTTTCTCCTCCACTGGTTTCTGGACATGTTCTTTGGTGAAGGTTTCTGTTTGAGGGCTACTTCTTCACGTGGTAGTTGTAATACAGGGACGTGAGCTACTGTGTTATCCCCTCTGAGCTATTTAGCAACCACCTAAATGCACCTTCTAAACCAACTCCTGCCTGTTACCATGGCCAAACTCTCCAGCAGTTTCTGCTCTTACTTGAGAACTGATTCAGAAAACGGTTGTTGGCTTTGGTAGGAAATTATTTCTCCTAATCCCACCCAAAGTAGTGCAGATACTTGTCAGCTCCCGACAGGAGTTTTGATATTTTTTTTTTATTACTCCCCCTTCCTCGTGCTCTGCCTTTTAATGTTTCAATTCTTATTTTTGAGATTACTATTACAGTTTCTTATAGGCCATTTTCTTCCCATGAACTCCTACATACGACTGTCTGGATAAAACTTCCTGAGTTTCCCTCCTCAGTAACCGCTCGTTCCTCTCGCTTTGCTTCCCCCTGCTCAGCTGCTCTAGTTCCTTACAGCCGCAGGAGAAGCACACACGTTATCGTTCCTCCCAGCCCTTACAGAAATCAGGGCATTTTACATTACCTCTTGCCAGCTTTTCCCCGGTGACTAGTCTTAAAATACTGCCCCAAAAAAATCTTCTCCTTTGTCCATGTGCTCGCTCCCCTCCTGCCTCCTCGCACAGGCATTTTGACCCCTTCTTATTTGTGTGGTTCCCAGTTGGGTTGTTGGTCTCCTGCCCGCAGGGGTTCTATTTTCGTAGAATTTACTTGTCTCTTGAGATAAACATAGATAATTTATTATTATTCCTCGTTCCCTATTAAGCCCAAACTTAACTTAAATGTTTGTTTTTCTAAGCAGTATCTTTCCTAACCTATTTTATTTCTCTACTTTCTAAATTTAGATCTTTTTAGAAATGACAGAGGCCAAAACCCTTATAATTTAAAAAAAAAACAACCCACCACCAAACCACCCTCAAGTTCCCGAAATAATCCAACACCAGCCTTTGGAGAACTTAGTACAATCTCTTCTACGTGCGTTTATGTATACAATGGGATCTTCTCTCCCCAGTTATTTACCTTAAAGACCCTGATGCAATCTTGCTTATTAGACGTGGAGGTTTAGCTCTGCCACAGTGACAGGGATGCAGTCTGCTCTGTCACCACCCCAGAATGCCAGCGCTGGCACCGGGAGCAGGCGTTGCTGTTACTGACCTATTTCTCATCAAGATGAGAAATGAGAAGCCGTATTGCAAGCACGGCTGCTGCGCTGCTGGTGCGGGACTCGGAGCCTTAACTGCAGCTGAATCCGCTCCAGGTGGTGTCCTGCTCTGGCAGGTTGGTGTATTTGAATTGAAATGGACCCCCCTATTCTCCAGCATAAACAGGTGATGCTACAACCACCGTAGAGCATGGGGTGGGATGAGATTTAGGCTTTTCAAATGAGAAGGTTAATGCCCAACGTCATTCAAGAACTCAAAATTAAGAAAAAAAGAGCAAGGTTTCCCAGTTCCCACATTGATCCTCTCTCTATTGCGCTGTCTCGCTCTTCCTCCCTTACCCTTGCCTTTCTCCCTGCTTGTGAAATTTCTGACTTTTTCTGTGTCCGTAGGCTGTGGCTGAGGAAGGTGTGAGTGTGCTTGTTCACTGCTCGGATGGCTGGGATAGGACAGCCCAGGTTTGCTCTGTAGCGAGCCTTCTGTTGGATCCACATTACAGAACTATGAAGGGATTCATGGTAAGCAGGTTCTCTGTCACACAGTAAATTAAGTATTGTTGGCATCATTTAGTGTGAATATCTTGGGTCTCAGTGGAAAATAAGCTTTCCTTAGATACTTCCTCTTTCCTCTCCTTTTTTTCCTCTCCTTTTTTTCCTCTCCTTTTTTTCCTCTCCTTTTTTTCCTCTCCTTTTTTTCCTCTCCTTTTTTTCCTCTCCT
>JAHREE010000278.1:2724432-2738872 GCA_033628505.1 Tringa tobata
AGAATTATATATACACCATAACATAAAAATATATAACAAAGATTTATGTTAAGGTATTCCCTTCTTATTGATATACCAGCCTTCTCTGTAGCTCATTACTACATATAAATTCGATCTCTACAGGTGTCTGACCAAAACAAGGCATTTACAAAAGCAGAGATTCAATATGGGTTTTTAAAGCCTGTTTTAGTGAAGTTGGCTCCAAGAATCACTACTTTTGAAAGGATTAAATGGGAAAAGCTCAAATCACTACACACAAAGATTAGGTCTGTCCTCGAGTAGCTTCCTGCATCCCTTTCCAACACAACTCTGTAACACCCAACAAGTCCTGCAACGCCCAGCTCTATCCTTAAGTTAGACAATTACAAAATACATTAAAAATCCCAAAGCCTTTATTTGTGGAAGTTTAACACATCACAGTATTTACTGCTCGGAACAGCGTACGCAATAAGGCTGTGATAACTGACTTCACTGTGCTGCCTAACACACTTTACCAAAGGTCTATCAAATCTCTTTCTTTTAGAAGGATGTCTCCCAGTCTTTGAAGGGAGCAGTAACAACTTGGACAGAAACAAGGTTTAAAAGATTTCCAACTTCCACATCTGGGCCAGGTCCAAAGTGGCAAAGCTGCAGGGACAGGTACAGAGCAAACAACAGAACCAGAGCTGATCATGGGACACTGCTCAGAACGGGCTTTACTACAGTCTCTCTGGTGGTGGTGGTGGTGAGCACAGCTGGACGTACCCGATAATCCACCTTTCAGAAAGGTTAGCCAGATACCCAGAAAAAGATCCAAAACCAACTCGTACACTCAGCACAAAACTAGATGGAGTTTGCCAAGGAGGAAACACTGATGACTGAGATCTAAATCTTCTCCAGAGCTGCAGAAACCACTCTACTCAGAAACCCAAGGCCAGAACCGCTTGGAAACCTACGAAAATTATTGCTAAGCCATGGCACTTACAACCTGTTTATTTTTTCAGGCACCTGAGTATCTTCTTTGATTTGGACCATAGTTCTGTTTCTCAGGACATCTAATCTCAGAATTTGGACCAGCTTTACAAAGACAAACCCCGTCAAATACCAGTGAATAGTTTACTCACCCTGAAAGGCAGCAGCTTAACACTGTAAAGTACAGCAGGGCTGGGACTAAAGCCCCATCTGAAGAATCGCTGGCCTCCTGAACAGACATCTTGCACTTACATGATTTTCATAGCTCCAAAATGACTCACATTTCTCCAATTTGCGTTTTTCTAGAAGAGCATCGGGTTTAGGACTGACTGAAGATGACTGATACAGAAACATACTGGCTTGGACTGACGTGCTTGATTTTGAGACTCGGATCTGTGAGAGGCAGGGTCTTGGCTAAGAGCTTTATCTCCAGGCGGCTTCCTGACGAGAGAGAGAGCAGGATTCCCAATACATTAATTAATCAGTGCTTTATCTTATTTATCTCTCAGAACCATACAATTCCTCCTGTTCTTGAGAAACTCTACTGTCTCCGTGAAAACCTAATGCACTGACAAGGTTAACAAAAAGAATGTATCTTTGTGCAATAGGAAGGGAGAACACATGTACGTGTATTAAGGGGCTGTATTTTTCTCCCACAGAACACCACACTTGGTCCTACCCCTTCTCACCACATACCCCCATCCTAAAAAAAGTCAGCTCACCTGAGGCAAGATTCAGTGATTAAAGGGCAAAATTAAGCCTCGCTTCGAAATTCTGTCACTGGCCTTAACACAACACACTACGCAACTCCAGCCAAATTAGCTTGTTCCTTTGTTCCTTAAAATTAGGAAAAAATAACCGCTACTTCACAAAGAACTTCAGAAGTCATTTTTGGAAAGTGCTTTTGAGTTCCTCACATGATAAACATACTCATGCTGCACAAAACACAAACTGGGAGGTGACTTGATTATTTTTAAGTAAAAACAAATATGAAAATGAAATTGTGAGATGAAAACTGTGTTTAATTACAGTGGTAGGTACCAAGCCACTCCTGAAATCAAGTGCATCGGTGCTACTGAGCAACATACCAAATCTACGCAGAGATCATTTATTCTATTTCCATTCCAATAGAATTTGTTCCAACACATTCTTTGCTTAATCCAAATCTACTTATCCAAAACACAATACAGGCTATACTTAGTTTTGAATTATTACTTAAAGGTAAAAAAACTTGTTCTTAAAACAGTTTGGCTTCCAGAAAAGACAGCTTGTGAATCCACCGACAATCCCAGATTACGAACTTCTTCAGTTTCCAAACTCCTGTCACCACTCATCTCAAATTCTTCCACAGATCAAGCCAAATCTATGTTTGTAAGTTCAAAATACAAAAGATATGAATTATGCTCTTATAAAAATGTAAAAAGCTAGTCAAAATTACATGTTTAGATATTTAATCTCTGAAGAATGGAATATAGCAGCAGGAACTTAAATATAATAAGAACTATCAACAATAAATACAAGAAATTAGTGCAAAGATTGCAATAGAAGGATTCTTGAGTACAATGAGAATATAAAGAGACATTCTAATTTGTACAAAAACCACCCCAGCTCTGTATACAATCTCTTCTATAAATACAGCCGTATAAGATGAAATGCTTATTTGCAAATAATAATTATTAAAAAGTGTGCTTTATTGGGCTTTTCACTCGTTCTCTTGGCAGGTGTAGTTTGCAGGAAGTCTGTAAAGACAAATTTCCATAATTAGATATTTTGACTGCCCCAGAGGTTATGTTTTAAATACATCTAACAACAGGTGCAGCACATACTAGATTTCCTCAGAAAGCATTATTAGATCACTAAGCATTGTAACAAATCCATTTGCAATTAGCAATTTCCAAGTGTGTGACAATGAGGTCAATTGTAAAAAAAAAAAAAAAAAAAAAAATTAAATACATTTAAATATATTTTCAATATTAAATATTAAACCAGCAGTTTACCTATAGTGGAGCATGAAATTGGCTGTGCATTGCTATTGCCTGTTGAAGCTTTTCTTCTTTGGCTCGTCTACAGTGGCAGAGCTACAGAGCAAGACATAGGAAGGGTGAATTCTAAAAGGAATTTTTTATAACACATAGCACAGTTTCTCTTTAATGATTTAGCTACTTGGCAGGCTCTTTAGAAAAGGAAAGCCCTGGGAACCACCTTGCTTCTAAGCTTTGGGCTGAAGAACAGTTGCCCATATTGGTAACACTATTCCATCCACAATTGCTTATAAGAGAAGAGAATTGTCTCCTCTGTTACGGAATTAATTTATGAGGCATCTTTAAAGAAAGGTCCACTACCCAGTAAACTGCTCTCGTCACAGCACGAGCAAGACGGTGGGTTTTGAACCTCAGTTACTTATTCAGTGATAGCCATCAACAGAACAATTATTTTAAGAAGTTTAATAAATTAAGCATTAAGGTTGCTTAAAATATGTCATTCCATGTCAGTTTACCAAATTTGAAGTTGCACATGCAAGTTCCCTATATCTATACAGGATATAGAAAAAAAGCAGCACAAAAACATCTGCAACAACACATGACAAGAGTCCAATGCAGGAGACCTTTGCACTCCTGCCCTAAAAATATGTGCCTTCAGAATGCAGATTATATTCTAAATTATATTCTAAATACACTGAAGCAACATATTGATGTATTTTTCTTCTATTGGAACTTACTAAAGCACTGTTCTGTGTCACAGGACTGCTCAAACTCTAAGTCTTAAATTTATTCACTATGTATGAATGTATATCTCTTAAGATTAGAATGATTTGTGAATTACATACCGTTCTCTTTTCCATAAAACTACTAAGGAAGTCATCTATTTCTGTTTTGCCTTCCAAGAAGTCTTCTGCAATAGTGTCAGATTCCTCTTCAGCTTCATGAGCAGCTACTTTCAGTCTGGCTTGCAGAGCACTTGGACTGCAACTCTAAGAAAATAAAAACTCCTATGTGATGTTAAACTGTTCCATCAAACCCCTACATTTCCAAGAAGAAAGATAAATGACTATATAAATATGGAACACGTGAACAGAACATTATTATTATTACATAAAAGCCTAAGTGACCAGATGAAGGTTCAACACCAAGAACCAGCGTAACTTGTTAAACTAGAAAGGATTCAACCTGAAAAAAGAGTTGCTAGTTTAGGTCTTGATTCACAATCATTCTCACAAATGTCTAAAGCTTTTCAACTTTTACCCTACCCTGTAGAAAACATCCCACTTGGAAATGTGACAGGTTCTTGAGTGCATGGCTTCTGAGTAGAACTTGTGCTTCAAGCGTCTTCAATAAGTAGGGTCTACTTTTGATACTCAGTGGTGAGCCTCACAAGCTTAAAAAGGTAAAAAAGCACATACTGTTCAGCTGAACTACCCTTCATCTACTCCATGAAACCAGCAGTGCAATCATAACCCTGTTTTGCTTTCAAACTGGTACTTCATTGTATTTTGTTTCATACTTGATGTGCATCTATTTCATATAAAATTAGAGTTTAACCAGAAGAATGTTCTTTATGGGTAAGGATACAAATAAAAACTTCGGTTTTACTGAAGTATTCTTAAAGGATAATACAGAGATTATACCTCACTAAGTTCATGCTGTCTTTGCATCTTTTTTTCAAAGGCTGCTTTCATCTGTGTGAGTTGCTCATACTGGAAGGAAGAAGAAAAAGAACGTTTTCCCCCTGATAAAACATAGGATATTACAACTAATATTTCTGAAAAAGATTTCATCTTTCACTTACTTTATCCAACACCGTCTGCCTTTTTGCCTCAAGACTGGGCTCCAGCAACAAGTTTTTTTCTGTAAAACGAAGTCACCATTACTACTTTTTTTTAAAGGATTCCGTTTGCAGAACACAGCCAAAGGTGCTAATGTTTGGACATCTTACTTGCCAGCTCCTCGATGCTTTTGACTAACTCGTCTCTGTCAGAAATGACTTGCTTCAGCTGTGGCAGAGTCACAAACTGTTCCAGCAGCACTTCCTCTTGCTCGTTCATATCGGTCAGCTGTGATATACTACATTCAAACAGAGAGAGAGCAGATACAAATCTAACCGCAAATATTACACGCAGCGTTACTTATTTCTGCCAAAAGTCAAAACTTTGAGGCATTTATCAGGACTTTACAGACACACAACACTTGACCACAACTTATTTTCCACCTTTCTCCTGGACTGTGGGCTCTACTATCCGCAGCAGAGAGCTTAGAAAGCAGTGTGTTGAAAAGTATCTCTCATTTCAAGCCTTTAACGCTTGAATGCTTAAATGCTTTCTAAAAGGAGTTTTTTAACGCTGCTCTAGTAGGTTGATCTCGACCAGCTCCCAGACACCCTCCCAGCTGCTCTCTGTCCCCCTCCTCAGCAGGGTAAAGGGGAAAAGCTCCTGGGTCACCATAAGGACAGAGAGATCGCTTACCAATAACCATCATAGGCAAAATACACTCAACTTGGGAAAAAAATCTAATTTATTGCCAACTATAGTAAGAGTTGGATGGTAAGACAGACAAACAAAAGCTAAACCACCTCGCTTCTTTCTTCCCCAGGCTCAACTTCCCTCCATCATCCCCAACTCCCCCACCTCCCCCTGCTCCAAGCAGCGTGGGGACATGGGGGGAATTGCTGCTGCTGCATTCGGTCCCTGACAGCCCATCTCTGCTGCTCCTGCCTCCCCACACCTCTCCCCTGCTCCAGCACGGGTCCCTCTCCACTGGCTGCAGCTCCTGGCAGTCCCAGATAACTGACCTAGGAGGCCATTTCATTACATCCGAGCAAAGTGTTGGGAACCATAACTAATTCTTTTTTTTTTTTTTAATATTGTGACAAGATATGCTTTAGCTGAAAATACGTAATACGTGTGTAAAGTATTTGGATGTGCAATTGATTTGCAGTGGCACATTTACAGCCTGGATTTATCCAACCCACCCTCCTGCAGGCTCTGAGCTGCTCACACAGTAGCCCAATGTTTACCCTGCGCTACAGTCCTTCCAAATTTCAGAAAACATAATTTGTGGACCAGTCTCAGGTCCATTTCCCTGTCCCCCTTCTTCCTTCAGGAGTTACACTTACTGTATTACTAGAAATTAAGTCCCTGGTAAAGCCCTAGAAGACCCCAGAACACTGATAAGTGAGGAAAAGTAAAAATAAATACTCTTTTTCCTGGTGTTGAAACCTAATGCAGGATTCAACAAGGAGTACAAGGCTGGCTAATCTTTCTGACTCTACCAATTTTGGTAAGTTCATAATTTCTACAAAAACCTTTCAGTGATGGATACAGACTTTCGACAAAAAACAGATACAGACCAGCACTAATTGCATTTTAATGACTTTGGAAAGTTTTGCTGCCTTCTGCAAATTTACCTTAGTTCTGAGAGTTCTGGAAACGTGTCAGGAACATCGGGCATCTTATAAGTAAATCCATTCTGACCAACCTAAATGGAAGTTTAGAAATTCTTAGTAGATTTTTGAAGAGCAATTTCTTAATTTAACCTGATTAATCTAAAACCAGAGACGAGTATTTGCCAGCAACAAGAAAAGTAGGAAAAGCAGTAAGAAGCAGCATCACTACTCTCTGAATAGAAGATGTCTCAACTCAACCATGGAAACAAAATACTTGGGGATGTTTGGGGTGGCATGTCATAAAAAAGGAGTCAATTTTGGAGAAAAATAATTCTGTCTTGCTATGTCCTCCCTTTGACAACCTGGGATGACCCAGGAAACAGAGAGGAGGAGTATAACTCAGGGAACTGAGAACAGAGAATGAGATTGACATTTTGATCTCTTTCATGTGGTTTTCAAAGCTATAATCCCTTGGGAAAAAAGGTTTTTAGACAAGGGAAAAAAAGTCTGTCTTCAGAGAATATAGACATTTTAAATTCTACAAAGCCAGAAAAGTGTCTTCCAGGATTAAGAAAACTTTTGTTTCTAAAGACAAGATTTGATGAAAGACTAAACATTTAGATACAAAGTTTTTGGAGGACATTCAGAAAAGTCCTTCCAGAGCACAACAGTGAGAGGGAGTTTGTGAGTACACACAGCCGAGGTCCATGAAGAGAAACTCTTTTAAGCATGAAAACGAGAAATAAATACACATAAAGGCTTGAGATTGCACATCATTCTCACCTGACAGGTTCTGGGCAAGAAATCACATGGAGAGACAATGATCTAATTTTCTACAGCTGGAGAAACACTTCCAGCTGCACTACAGGGGAGTGCAGCTCCAGAAAATACCTATATTCAAAGATATTTAGCGAAACACTAGTTTCACTGAAACTCAGAAAAACAAACTTGTTGCTCTGATTTCAAGTTTCTTCTAAAAAACGCTTTCATCGAAGCCAGAATGAGAGTTTCCTTTTCCCAGCACCAACAAAACAAGGAAGAGCAGTCACTCAGGCTGTTCCCCTGAGTTTTGTGGCCATGACCTCTGTGCCCCTGGGGGCACTTCTACCCCGTGTCTGACAGCTTAAGCAGCAAAACTTAAGCAAAACTTAAACAGCACAGACCTGAAGCACGGCTTCTGCCGTGGGAACGGGCAGGGGCAGGTCAGCAATCAAGCCGTAGGAGGGAGCAGCAGGCTTGTCCGTAGTGTAGCTTGAAGAAACAGATTCGGCGACGGGCACGGCTGCCATCGTTCTGTTTGCTTCTTGAGGTGGGTACGGAGGGAGAAATGGAAACCCCTGAGGAGCATAAGGAGGCATTCCGGCTGGTTTGTTGAAAAGGCTAAAAACAAACAGACAAAAAAACCTCACAACCATGAGCACCCAACCTCTTACAGCACATTTATCATTTGAATTATAATTACTAGACCACATACTAGATGTAAGATTGAATTTCTAGATCACCATAAATTTTACGGTTTTTGTTCTCAGTTACGTCCAATGTAGTGTCTACTCTATCTCTTATACTGCGGCATAATATACAACTCCATTAAACTATATCCTTGGAAAGCACATACACTCTTAATTTTACACACTCACACTCTTAATTTTAAGAAAACTACTTCTCAAAAATTTAGGAGAGCGTAAATTAAAATTTTTTCCACCTAAAAGTCCTGAGAAATGCATTTGCGTTGCACATTACACGCCATATTCTTATTTATGGGATAGCATTGAACAGCTTGGGCAACACACACACAATGACTTCTAAATAACACAGATGATTTTTTTTTTTTTTTTTAAATTCACAACTGCAGCTGCATCTAAAGCCAGTATCATCATCGGCCACAAGAACCACAGTCGTACTGATAAAGCTTTAATGTCACGGACCACTTCTGCATATTTAATATAATTACTTAAATTGCACAATTTCTGTTGCATAGTTGTGCAACAGAAGCTGTCCCTACGCCTGGGAGATTATGAACAGAATATGAAGAAACAAAACTGCTCGGTAACTCCAATGAAATCTGGTATTTCTTTGTAAAACAATCACGTCCTTGCACGTGAAATTGTGCAAGGGCAGGGAATCTACATTTCCCAATACATCCGCTACATTATTCCTCTTCCTGCCTTCCTAATCCTTGGTTTCATCTCTTTTTAAAAAATGTAAGCTATTCCATTAATCACGTTTATAGATACTTACTATGGAAATGATGTTGAGCTCGGAGCCAGAACTGGAGGATTCTTCCAAAACTCATCTAGTAAACTTTGAATAATTTTTCCAAGATCTGAGTGCATTGTAAACTGGTAAAAACAAAAAACAAAACCCAATGCAGGAGAAAAACTATGCCTGGAATCCAGAAGTTTGAAAATGTGCTGGATACTGTTTCAGAGACATAACAACTAATGTAAACTGTGTATACCTAAGCTCCAAATAAAGTGATAAAGCCATCCAAAGCCAAACAGAAACTACAAGTCTTTTCTACGTGCCATTATCAATGGAGAATCAATAAAGTACAACATTTCTGATGAACAAGCAAAAAAACCCCATCTTAGTTACCAAGCTACATTTGGGAAAACAGAAAGGGGGTGGGGAGAATTAAGATTTGAGACAAAAAGCATTAATTGCAGTCTGAAAAAGGCATAACCTCCCCCCCATCTCATAAACCACATAAAACTACCACATCCTTGTTGGCAGAAAAAAGGGGAGGAAAAAAAAACCCACAAAACAGCACATTAAAATCCTGAATATTAGAGCTAAAACCTTGACATGTTTCTAATAGGATTAGGGTAGAAAGAACTGTGTTACAAAACAGTCTTAAAGCTTCCTTCTCCCTTATTTGGGATACACTGTAGAGAAACAAAACTGCTATTGGCATTA
This sequence comes from Tringa tobata, assembly GCA_033628505.1. Taxonomy (NCBI): domain Eukaryota; kingdom Metazoa; phylum Chordata; class Aves; order Charadriiformes; family Scolopacidae; genus Tringa; species Tringa tobata. Next base: position 2,733,679 of record JAHREE010000278.1, read on the forward strand.
ACAAGAAAAGTGACAGGAAAATTCCTAAGCCATCATAACTTAAAATTGTTTTAGATATAGGGAATACTCAACTCAGTAACGGTAGCAGCAAAAGAATAAATAGTAGTATACAGAACACTGCTGAATTTTTGTTTTCAGACCCCTCAAAATACAGTTTCAGAAGGATCAGAATCTGTATTAGTCTTTTTTACCTCAAGTATTAAAATTGCTATTAACAGTAGATATATGTGAAGCTACAAATTATACATACATTACTGATTAGTGGACCAGTCACATAAACTCCCTGCTTGTCCATTAAATGATGTCTCACAGGTGGGAAAACACTGATGACTGGCTTTTCCTGAGGAAACTGAGGTGGAAGCAAGCTGCAAATACAAGAATAATCATTACTACAGCTATATCCCATGATAAAGTTTCCATAAGAAGGCTTTTTATGAAAAAAAAAAAAAAAAGAAAAAAAGAAGAATAAATTACTATTAATTACATAAACTTATTTTTCTACAAGAAAAGTTATGGAGAAATACAGAGTGAATGAAGCACACAAAAGGAATCAGTTACAAAATTAGAAGTCAGACAGATTAGAATATGAGACTTCCACAGAACCAAAGAGAGCATTTACTGGGCAAAACCATACTATAAGAATGAAGCAATTACATCTATGGTGAAAAAATAACTGTAGCATAACAAGAATATATCCTAATACAAATGTTATTACTACAAAGACAGTGCAGTATAACCTGCAAGAATTATCAGGCAAGTTATCAATCTAAACTAATAAAAACACCTTGTGAATAGAATACCATCAATATTTGCCAGAGCAAAAGCACCCCCCAAAGTAAATTCACAGGAAATGCTACAATAAAACCACTTAAGTTACGATCCAGAAGCTTCACTGGTGTAAGAGTTAGGAGTTACAGCAGATTAGTAAATTACTGATTAAGTTTATTTTGAGTTGCAGGGGATTCAAAGTCCTCAGAAACTCTCAAGCATTTTTTCCTATTTACCTTGAACTAAAACCACACAGGTATCTTAGGAGCTGAGCACAGCAAAATGTAGTTTTGCTTTCGGCTGAGCATCTGCATCTCATACAGAACTAGTTTCATTCACATCACTACAACTACTAATGTAAATCCAGATTATAGTTGCTGAAATAAGTTATGAGATGGGAGCCATTTATGTTCTATCACTACTTTGTTTTGAGAACAATTTTAATTTTCCAGATATGCATAGAGATATCTCACTCTACTTACATGTTAATATTAATTGTTAAGTTGTTTACAGTGAATGGCAGTCGATATTCCACATCTTTCTGAATTTCTGCAATGCTGTCAAAGAAGAAATTGTTAGCATCCAATTCATGGTCAATATAACAGCCTAAAGTCTAAAAAAAAAAAAAAAGGCATGACCCCAGACCTTTGTATTTTGTTTAGTTTTGGAAAGCCTTGTAAGAATTAATTTGAAAATGCTGGAATAAGTTAACGTGCTTCAGAATGCTATATTGAATATTAAGATTAAAGTAAAAAATAGTAGATTCAACTTTTAAACCTCAAACAAGTAATGGAAATACAGGAGAAATTGCACTGCTCACTGATCTGACAACAATCTCAACTTTTTTTTTCCAATTACTGACTTAATTTAAGACATCACATAAGGAATTTTTTTTACATACTGAATTTTATCTGATGAAACATTTATTTTGCCAAGGCATTACACTTGGTTCACAACTAAGTATTGCTCTGTAACACTGCTATGGATCAATACTTAGAACATACATTACACGAGGCTTTCTTTCTCAATAGATTAGCTTACTATTTGATGGTAGCTTTCTTCCACACACACCAAGTTCTACAGACCTGCCAGATACTTTCAAGAACAGCTACTTGCAAGAATATAAAGTTCTGTAACCCAGTGACACTCGAGACACAGACCCCCGTGAAAGGACCAAGTGAAGAAATATGTATCCTATGAAATCTGGTAAAATGAACCTAAATTTGCTTCTCCTGTAACAGGTGAGTTACTGAGAAAAATCTTTACATCGGCCGCATTAATAGGAAGCTGATTTCAACACTCAAAGCACTCTATAATTTGTATGCACAGCAAGACTGTTTTGAAAGATGGCATCCCATGGAATGTGGAGGAGGAAGAGGGAGAGAAGGAGGAGTACAAGACAAGTCAGAAGCAGAATTTCTGGACAACACGAACATACCTAAGTTGGGACTTAGAGAGAAAGGAGGACAGAAAACTCAGCTTCATCTTACAATGCCTCAATTAAAACAAACTTAAAAAGCAGCCTGATTCCTCCTCTATGTATTTTTGCTCCCTGCACCTGGTTAATAATATTCTTTTCCCTCACCTCACTAAGGCTCCTTTATAAAGGGAGGGATCACAGCCACAGTTGGGAATAACTGGGCTGGGTGTTCCCAGAAATCCTCTTTCAGAAATCCAACTACAGAAATGCCCCTCCATCCACTGCCAGGCACACCCCATACAATTACTTCCTCAAAAAAAAACCCAAACACGTTATCTGCAAGTGTGTGTTAAGTGTAGTGCTAGGAGTGTTTCGTACCCCCGCAAAGCATTATTTGCACAGAGAATTTAAAACTCTAGTTTTCAGAGCTTGAGGAATAAATGGAGTAGGGCACAAACCTAGCGATACACACCTCGCTTTCCGCAGCCCAACCTTATCCCTCTCGCAGACAGCTTGGTATCTGCTCTTTCCCTGTGAAACCACATGCCATGTGAAGAAACCATCAGGTGTCTTCAGCACAGGAGAACTCAAATCAGAGTGTAGGGCTCTACTGTGATACACCACACACTGAAATCACCACCTCCTCATCCTTAACTGAAGGATTCTCCCTGGAACCTCTCACGCACGTTCCTGCCCTGTAATCATCTGTCAGGCATTTTAATGGCCTGCTGCAAAATCCTTTTGAGAAGGGTATATAATTATGCTCCACTCCTGTACACAACCTACAGGAACTGGGGAGGAAAAAGAGAACAGGGAGAGAGATAATCCAGAATCTCATTGAGCTGCCCAAACTGTTACCACCTCCTTTAAGAAAATCTTTGAACCCATAAGCTTAGCTGTCCCAGTGGGTACACTGGAAAAATCACACATTCTTAACTTTGGCTAGAACAACAGCAAGTGTAAGAAACTGGTTTTTAAACACAAAAACTTGATTTCAAGCTCCTAAACCGCAAGGGATCCTGAAAAGGAAGACTGGCTACTTTAATGAAATTAAGATCACATATATGATCTTTTATGTTCTAAGACAACACAAACAAAATTTACCTAACTTAGATAACTACACCATGCCAACAATTTTATTTTGAGCATTTCACTGACGAGTGTCTGGGGTACACATAAATGAATGACAAAACGTACTTATCAGACAAAACAAACACTAGAATGACATTTATTTAATCACCGCTTAGGAAACAAGGCTGGTGCAATGCTTAATGCATATTCCTATCCTATAGGTCTGTACTGCTACGGAGTCCATAAGCAAGGACATCAGTCCCAGCCAAAAAAAAAGACTTTGCACTTTTGAAAACTTGTACAAGTACACATGCCTTTTTAAGAGCACAAAACTTGACGCATTGTTACTCAGATTAATTCAGTAATAAGTATCTCTTATGCAAACTGTGCCGTTCGCCAGCATTGACTTCTTTGTTTGCCTAATTTTTGTTTTGTTGTTTTTGTTTTTTTTTTTTCATCAAGAAAAATGAATCGTAAAGAGAGACCAGGTAGGTTAGTTCACATGACTGTGAAGTTACATCTGAGCAGCTACTGTCTCCCTGCTCTTCCATTCCTGGCTGCTGGGTCCCTTCCCTCTCTGCCTGTGCTTGAACTGATGCCTGCACAAACAGGTAGTAAACAAGTTCAACATGCTGACTTTGACAAAAACCAATGGCCTTTTTTGCAGTCTTAACTTGGAGTGACCTCATCTCCCTTGCAGGGAAAAAAAGGGTAGAAATAAAAGGCTAAGTAAGGCCACTCCAACATGAGCTTCTAGTTAGGCAAACTGCTGCATACCCACAGAGACAGCTTCTTAGAAAAGTGAACTGTCTTTCAAAAATATTTGCAAAATCGGCTCTGAAGAGATTTAAGTTTAAGCAAGCAGCAATCACAGAATTGTCTAGGTTGGAAGGGACCTTTAAGATCATCTAGTCTGATAAAAACCATCACTAAACCATGTCTCTAAGCACTATGCCAACCCAACTTTTAAATACCTCCAGGGATGGTGCTTCAGCCACTTCCCTGGGCAGCCCATTCCAATGCTTAATAACCCTTTCTGTGTAAAAATTTTTCCTAATATCCGATCTGAACCTCCCCTGGCGCAACTTGAGGCCATTTCCTCTTGTCCCATCGCCTGTGACTTGGGAGAAGAGACCGACCCCCGCCTCCCTACCCCCTCCTTTCAGGGAGTTGTAGAGAGCGAGAAGGTCTCCCCTCAGCCTCCTTTTCTCCAGGCTGAACCACCCCAGCTCCCTCAGCCACTCCTCATAAGATTTAGGCACTAAGTCAACACTTAGCACTACTGTCATAATTATGTTTCCTATGTGACAATTCAAAATATTAGGATAGCGAGCAAACTGCAATTGTTAAACTTAGAAATACAGTCGGTTTCTCTTCCACTCCTAGTGTCAGTCTGACGTAAGAGGAAATATAGTTTCTTTTTCTGGGTCACTTTAGGAGGCTCCTATCATTCTACTTCAACAGACACCGTAGGGAGGATTAATGCTAACACGTTCACAGAAAATATAACTTGAAATATATGGAGCATGTATCTCCTTTCAGAAGATGAACACTTTCAGAAGTCTGAAATTTAGGCAAAACTGATCAGCGTACTGACAAGCTGGAGCATCTCGGGATAAAGGAAGGTGTTTTGCTATAAAAGTGTGGTTGTTGAACAAGGGAAAACAAACAAACAAACAAACCACCACACACTTGCCTCTGGTGAGCATTTAAATAAAACAAGTCACTAAGCAACAGCCGGCTATTATCGAGGGAGCAGCGTCCCTCAGGCCGGCAGCCTGCCGCGACACTGCTGTCAGGAGCGCTGCGCCGGGCAGCTCCTTCCTACCACAGCTTTTATTATTCTAAACTTTTAAACAACTAGGCTCCCACCACCCGTTCCCAGGAGGAGGCCTCTATCCCAACACACGCCACCCGTCCCTCTTTGCGGACTTT
>JAHREE010000278.1:2748357-2797955 GCA_033628505.1 Tringa tobata
GCTGCAAAAATCTGAAGGTAGGTAAGCTGTTACTGGCTCAGAACAGATTTTGGGTTTGGAGAGAGAGTACTTTCTCCTAAAAAAAAAAAAAAAAAATATTTTCTGTATTTTTATTTTCTGGTTCTGCTTTGATAATACCCATAAAACAGCCTTGTTGTCTCACACTTGAGATATATATATAATGTTAAAGGCTATTAATAGAGGCAGGCAGGAGCCCACATCAATTTAAAAAAAATTTTTTTTTAACTGCTTACCAGTTAAAAATAGCTTGTCAACACTGTATTTATAGTGCCCAGTCTTTGCTGACAGATGATAAGCTCATGTTTGGAACTGATCCTTCGCTCTTGAACCCTAAGAATTGATGGGTTTCGTATACTCTTTATTTCCCCGTTGTGCAGTCCACTAACGGACTGCAGGTGCCTTGGCAAAGGCAACTGCACCGATGATGCTGTGGCAGCGTCTTGGGAAGAGGAACGGAGTGAAGGATGTTTCAGATGGCCCCGTAAGGAAAGATAAACAGCAGCACATGTGCAGGGACAACATGTGACTCCTAGTAAAAAAAAAAAAAATGCAGTACTAGGAACTAATCTCAGGCCAGCGGGGTTACTGGTTGGCTCACTCTGTCAGCCATCAAATGCGGATGCTTTATTGGACTGGAGAATGAATGGAACTGGAACTAAGTATGTGAAGGGGAAGACAGCAAGTGAAAGAAGGATGCTACAGGGATTGTAACAGCTTTACTTGCCAAAGAGCTGTAAGAGTCTGGACTGCTGCTGGAATGAGGTGCGTCGCTCATCTGAAGCAATTAATGACTCGCTGCTTTCACAGAAGGTGACTCCTTTCTCTGGGCTTTCTTAATGAGAACCTGCAGGAAAAAGAGAACGCTGACTGTAACAACCAAATCCTGGCAAAGGAATGGCTCGTCGCTTCGTCGCGCTCAACTAGTGATCTGTGGGGGGGTTGTAGTCCTTTGTTTCTTTCTGAGATGAACTAATAGAGCCTGTCACTTTTAAGTACTAGCCTATTTTTGTGGGAAGGCCTGTAAATCCCTTTGTTAATCAAATTAATGTTAAAAATGGAGACCTCCCTTCCAGCTAGTGCAAAAGATCTACCTACCTGTGTGGTATAATCAACTGAGAAAATAGCTGAGTATTAGACAACGTATTAGAGTTTTCCTCTGCAGAGGCCAGAAATAAAAATAAAATGTTCAGAAACTTCAGGAGTCTTAAAGGAGGGGTGAGGGGGAACCTCAAAAATAACCCCTCATACTCTCTCTCTTGGTGAAGCAAAGTAAAGCACCTGGTGTCTTAGTGGTGATGACACACTTGCCAAGAACAATGTATAACCCAACTTTAGTGACGTAGGAAAGGTGACAGATTGAAGTTCTGTGTCACCATTCCACAGGTGACTGACATTCCCAGTGGGCTTAGGGAGGAGGGGGTTGTATTTCCTGTCATTTTGTTAAGACGTAGTTGTGTGTAACCTGCATTGTTTAGAGAGAGTAATCTTTTTTTTTTTTTTTTTCCTTTTTGGAAGACGACGAAAATGTCCACAGGTCTTATTTAAGCAAACATTAAGAACAAGGGTGGTTTATGTTTTTTGCAGAGCTGTAGGTCAGCTTTCCTGCAGTAAGTCTTGTCCCGGTCACCCAACCTGTAGGTCGGTGGTGACCAAAGGGAAGGGCTGTGGCATGTGGACTTGTACTCTACCGAGAGCAGCTGCCTCAAAAAAGTTGCTAAATATCCAGTGTTATGACTCTACAAATGCATCCACGGTCACCTAATGTCTGTCACTTCCAGTCCTCATTAAATTGCAGTGAATTGAACTGCTGTGCAGTTGTCCTTTATTGACTTGTCTGGGTTATTTTTCATATGAAAGTCACTAAATTGCTGTAGGGTCCCCTACTCCCTGACCCCATGCACTCAGAAAAGAATTTGGGGCATTGAGAAGAGAAATACCCTTGAGGATCAAGGAGCTGTTTTATGCTCTTTTTGTAGAATTAAAGCAGTTTGTGAATTTACAGTATTTACTTGAACTCCAATGACATGAGGACACTTGACTGGCACACAAATTGGGAATTAACTTGAGATATTAATTTAGTAGTGGTTAAACTCTTGCCTGTTTTTTAAAAATCTTTCTGGCAGACCTTTTGATAGTAATGGCCACTCTCAGTGATGTAGATTTACGGACCTTATTGGAAACTTGCTTTTAATACAGAGGATTGTACAGAACAATGAGCTCTGGTACCAGTGCTGTGAAAATTGAGAGTTTAACTGGGTTTGCTATTGATTATTGCCAATTATGTAAATCATTCTGTGACCTCTTCCTTTAAAGACCAATCCTCTGAAAATTGAAAAAAAAATCCTCCTCCAAGAGTTAAGTGTTCTTATCTGGGGTGCAAAAGTCTTACCTGAAAGAGAATCTCAGTAGACTATAAATTTTCAGAGGTAACCAGATTTTATTCTGTAATTATTGCATAGACCAAGAAGTTCCACACCAAAGTGGTGCGTGACATATTTACAAATAGATATATACCATTACAAGCACTATTTTCAAAGCATTCTTCTGTCAGCTGCTCTTACTATAAATTTTGAAATTTTTTTGAATTTGAAATTTGAAAACTTGAAATTTGAATTTGAAATGGCGAAACCTGACAATGAGGCCCTGCAGTTTGAGGGAGTAGAGGGTTTAGGAGCAGAAAATTAAGCCTCGAAAGGCTTAACTGCTGTTGTTAACGAACAGCTCATTGTTGGAGTTAGAAAGTGGAGAACATACTTGTTTCTGAGATGCACTTTTTCCCCTGCACACCCACCCTCAGCGTAGTTCTGTGAGTGTAAAATAAAGAACTGAGTGTGTTTGTAGTGTTCAAATGTGGTATCCAAGCATGTAAAGAAAACAAGCTTCCTTCAGTGCTTATCTATACAGTGTATGGATGTGTCTTAAACTTCCGTAAACTCTATTCCTGCTGCTCAAGCAGAATAAAACTAGCTATACCAGTGCTAGGGATTCATGTTGGTTTGTAGGTGTTACTGGGAATGTGATTACTGAAGCTTCCGTATTTTTAAACAAAACAAAAACCCAGGCCCAAGCCATAAGACTCACAGGAATTTTCATAATGTTTGGCCTGATTTTCAGGTCAGACTTTATTTTTACTGCCACGTGAGTTTTGACTCTGTTTTGCTTTTTGCCTCATTGCTTCCCTTCCTGTACTTTAAATGGCTTAAAAGTGAAAGGGAAGTGAACTTGGATACTTGGCAGTCTTTTTTAAATGCGTTCATTACCTCTCTGCAACATTCTTGCCTTTCAAAGCTTATGGCAGCACAAGAGACTTTTGTCTTTTTTTTTTTTTTTAAATCTTTCTACATGTTTAAGCATCCGCATTAGTCTATTTACAGTAGCTTTATGGCTTAATGATTATAAAAAAAGAATTTAGGTACAAAATTATGTAGCTTACAGCATTAGAAGATTGTGGTTACAGGATATGTCTTTCCTTCACCTGATCTGTTACCTATGTAAAACCAAACCCACTTCTGATGGGTTTGCTTCCCCATGTGGTTATTACCATTCTGGGGGGCACTGAAAAGAGGTTTATTTAGTCACTCTGCTAGTTGGGAAGAAAACTTGCTTCAAAATTTGAGATGTCTTACCTTAAAGAGCAGATAGATTTGCAGCTTTGGAGTGATGCCTACAGCTTCACAGTCTGTCCTTTTCAACCTTGAATCAACATTCAAAGCAGACAATTAATGTTTTAAATTGTCCCCTTTTTGCATATATGTGAGATGTTTATATACTTTAAGAAGTAGGTGTCATTACAAATACGACTATTAAATATACATCTCTAACAGAAAAGCTGGCTATACCCCTGGATTTTAGTATTAAAAAGCTAGTTGAAAAAGGATGGATTTTTTTTGGCATTTTTTTCTCTCCTGTTTTCTTACAGCAGGTAATGAAACAACTTTAAAGAGAGGTAGAATGTCTCGTAGAGACAGAGTGGGCACTTCCTTCTTTTTTTTGACTGCCCGCTGCGTAACATTTTCCTAGACTCCTTGTAGTGCTCTAGGTACTTCAGGATACTCTCACTTTTTGTGAAGGGAAGTGGAAAAACCCTCAACTTGATTGTTGAAAGGTAAGTGGAAAGAAAAAGGTCTGTTTCAAAGGAAGCCTGGGTACTTTAACACGTGGAGGCATATGGGCACCTCATTTGTAAGCACTTGAATTCATGTGTTTGTAGAACAAGGTTTTTACCTTTTAAACTTTGATTCAAATAGGAGGAAGACAGGAACACCTGGTTTTGTTCTTCAGCATTGCCAGTTCTTTCCACATCCTGAAGGAACTTTGTTAAGTAATGACATCTCATTACTGGAGAAGCTGAAACATGAAGGAGTAGTTTTGTTGGTCACAGATACTGCTTTATTTAATCACTACTGACACAGAAATCTAATATTTAATCAATACTGATACAGAAATCTAATATTGCTATTGATACTGGATATTTGATTCCCAGGTGTCTATTTATCCAGTACAATGACTCTTTCAGCTGCTGTGCAGATGTTAAAATATACCTGAGGCTGGATGACTTGTGTAACAGATTTTCCCAAATACAGCTCTTCAGTTTTCTAATTTCATTTTTTTCAGCAGTTAACAAAAATGTTTTCTTTTTCAGGGTGGATTACAAGAAGTGGCTGAGCAGTTAGAGCTGGAAAGGATAGGACCCCAACATCAGGCGGGATCTGATTCCTTACTCACGGGAATGGCCTTTTTCAAAATGAGAGAAGTAGGTGGATGTGTTGGCTTTATCTCCCTGATATAACGTGCTGAGACAAAGGGAATTGCTCATTCTGTTTAGTCTGCCCTGGTTTAAGGAGGTCTCTGAATGGCTTCAGGGATCACTCCTTTCAGACAAAAGTAAGACCACCTGTATTTTGCCCAGAGTAAGGGGAGTACTGCTTCTTGCTTGGCTGCTGCGAGCGAGTATTGCTTCCTCTTTCCAGCCTGTGCCTGGCTTTTGGATTTTTTTATGGGATCTTAGGTTTTTCCTTCCCTGTTCTGCAGGGCACCTTTGTGTAGGTGGTGGCTGCAGTGAGTGATGAGCTGCTGGAGCCAGATTCCTTCCTAGGTTGACTATACCCAAGGCAAAATTCTTGTGGAGCTTCTGCTCAGTGTAATACCCAGCCGGTGCGTGTGACAGGCCTTTTGGGGGAAAGAGCATCTGGACCAGCCACTTCCAGCTAAACTCACAGGCTGCAGGTTTATTAGATAAGGACTTTCAGGGGAATGTCTGTGTGTTTGTTCCTTACCATTGAGTAAAGCACCGATTAACTCAAATCCTAAAAGACCGTAATTAATTCAAGGTTTGCAGCAAGGGGAAATTGGGTCTTAGGAAGGATATTTTACGTAAGCAGAACAAACAGAAGTTGAAGGGGCCACTTCTGGAAAGCATTTGCAGTGGTCAAATGCCAGCAGGGCATCCGAACGTGGCATTATGCCAGCAATTCAGCATCATTTACCGCATCAAAACAGATGGCAATGGCAAACCTCACCATTTTATAAGGTTTAGTACCGTATACGGAGGCGTCTGCCTGCTCTAACCCAGCCTTTTGTATACAGGAGAAAACGACCACCAGTTCCTGACAAACACTGGTGAGGTGGTGGGTGAAAAGTATGCCCAGTGGTGTTCATCTTTCACTCGGGAATTTGAAACAAAATCCAAGGCAAAGAGGGGGAAAGAGGAAGTATATGATAATCGTGCCATGATACTGCCTTTCAAGTTAGTTTTCTAGAGGAAAAGTTTCAAACCCACGATTGTTTCTATAGTGAGATGCAGTTTGTGTTACATGGCAAATTAGCTGCTTGAATTTGTTTATCAAAAGCTCTTATTGGGAGAAATAGGAATCTTTGAGGATTTTTTAGTGCAAAGTATTTTCTTAATGAAGCCAACAAAGATGGATTGATTATGATGATTTTTTTTTTCATTATTTCAGTATCATATTCTTTGCAAATACAGCATTTCTGACTAAGGGCACAGTAGTCAGAGAGAAATGTACTTAATGTGCATTTTTAAAGCCTTTCCAGTAGAGTTCATTGTTAAACAATGTATTTCTGAGTGAAAAACTTCATTTTACAATACTTTTAGAGGTACAAAACTAATAAATGTGTTACTAATTGCCATGAAGGAGTTGCAACTTGCTGGGATTATGAGTCCCAACCAAAGAAGTTGCTGAACCTTTTTCTTCCTGTCAGAAATACTGATACTCCAACAGTAGAGCTGTTGTTTTGGGCTTTTCCTACCTGTTGGTTTCTTTAAGAACTTCTCAATTAAAAGTTTTAAAGCCCCAGGCCTTCAGTTCCTCCAGCGCAGAACCTTCCACTTTTGTTTTTGCTTGAAATCTTAAATCTGAAAGGTAGAATATCAGAATATCATAGGGTTTCATACACCTTCCCCTGAAAGGTTGTGTTTGTCATTAAGACTTGTAAGGTATAAATGTGGACTTAGTGCAAAATTGACTTTAATGTTGCTGTTCCTTTTTAAACGAAGCCCTCCTCTGCGAGGAGCCAGTTGGAAATGCATCTTTCTGGGGTTGGAACTAGATGATCTTTGAGATCCCTTCCAACCCAAACCATTCTGTGATTCTCTAAACTCCAGAATGGGGTTTGTGCTCAAAACATTCTCCCCATCCTCAATCCTTTATATCAGGAAATACCTCCATTTCAAGACATAGTATGATAATCCCCCTCACTGAGGAGCAGGTAGAGTGCGGGCAATCGTGAGGGATGCCAAGTGGATGCCTGTTGTGAGAAACTCTGCAGGAATCAGTTGGGGAAACATCTTTGCACTTGCAGAAAAATGAGCGATAACTGGTAATACAAAATTACCAAAACATTGCATTTGGCCACTTCATCAGGAAAGACTGATTGTATTCCCCAACAGACTTAGTTTAAAGAATCACGTTATCAAAATGTGCTATTGCTTTGATAATGTGTTGAGATTAAGTGTGTTATTATGTTAATTATATCATCTTCTGCACCTTGGGATTTGAGATTTTACACTAAAAAGAAAGTAACGTTTTAAATCCTTTCTGTAGTTCTGTTTAAACAGAGCCTTTTCTTTGGCAGTAATTCATCTCTCTCTTTTAACTCTTTAGATGTTCTTTGAAGATCACATTGACGATGCTAAATATTGTGGCCACTTATACGGCCTTGGGTCGGGGTCGTCTTACGTACAAAACGGCACGGGAAACGCGTATGAAGAAGAAGCCAACAAACAGTCATGACATGAAATGAAAGGCCACCTTTGCCACCTCCCACGTGCTTGTACATAGGTTTTATCTCTGGTTGAACCCCTTGGACAATAAGGTGGTTTTTCCCTCCTTTCTCAGCACACTTCCTTTTCTGCCTTTCTATGTACTAAACTTGACTGTTCCTATCACAGATTTTGATCTTAAAATATTGATATGTAAAAAATTTTCTGGGTTACATTTTGGCCTGATAACTAGCCCATTTGTAAAGAAGCGTGTATAGGATCAGTGTGGCAGAGAGAAGGGGAAAGCTTAAATCATAACGTCTGGTAAACTTACCTGTATTGATCTTCTGGGTTTTTTGTCTCTTTCCCCTCCCTTCTCCAAATTAACTGGCACTGATTGTAATTAATTTCCCCGTTCGTGTCTGTTCCTTCCAGTACGCAGGCGTTTTAGCTATTCAAGATTGTGGACCATCAAATTTGCACTTTAGAGAGCGACTCTGACTTGGATCCTCTGTTTTATTCAAAGTTTGGTTTGGTTTCTTCTTTTTTTTTTTTTGCCCTCAGCTAGAAAACAATCACTTGCCAAGCTCAGCAGCTTCACGCTGTGTTTCCTTGGCCTCTCCAACCTGTAAAACATGACTTATCTACTGTGTAACCTCCATTTGGTCGAGCAAAACAAACTACTGAAATCATAGTAACTGCTGTTATTTTTACCGATGTTCGGTCGTCTTCAGACCCATCCTGCACTCGCTGACTGCTGGTCGGCTGCTGCTTTAAAACCGCTCTGTGGTGGGGGAAAGAAGCCTGAAAAAACAGCTTTACACCCTTCAGGAAAAGAACAGCTGTGACTTTAGTGTGTTGTGTTTTTTTTTTTTTGCCATTAAGCTGAGAGTTGAAGGCTATTGGAATAGTAGGAGTTTCGTCACGGCACACTTCCCTTGATTAACTTCTTAGCTTTTATTCTCGTAATGTACACCTCAGATATTTTTTATGAAGTCATATTTATTAAGTGCTTGACTTGATGATTTTTTGAAAGTCAATTTAGTTGAAGATAAAACCCAAAGATCTGAAAAAAAAACCTATTTAATTGAATTATTGAATTAGAAGGACAATTACATCGTGCGTTTTTTGTAGTTGCTACAAAGACATGTTACAGATATTTGTTGTAAAACAACAAAATTATAAATAACTTATAGCTAATAAAGTTACCTGAGGAGTGTAATGCTAGTTTATTTTTGAGTAGATCTTAGCAATATATTTTAGATATATTGTTTTAAAGGACCCTAAAGGACATTCTTAACTCTGCATAGCATGTGTTACAGAGCAGTGGTGCGGGAAGGATTTTTGGTGTTGAATAGCTAAATACGAGCCTGGAATGATGGAACGTGCGACGTTGTGTGCCTGCGGCTGGGGCTGCGTCTTCCACATGGAAATCAATCGTAGACAAATCTCCGAATGTTCGCCAAATTATTCTGTTTTACCTTGTACTTAAACAACAGCAACAAAAAAAATCAACTTTTTTTTTCATTGAGTTACGATGATGTAACTGGGTGGTCCTTTTTAAACAACAAATAATTTGCATAACAGAGGGTATTTGTTTTTAAAGCTTTTGTAAATAAAGGCCTAAGAAATGTTTTCTTACATAACAGACTGGTGGTTTTGTTGCAAAATTTTTCCTGGAATGTCTTGAGTCAGTTCAGTTCTGTGTCCTGTTTTGTTTAGTTCTCTCCCACGTACTTAGGAAAGAATCTGATTCAGGATCTGAGTTGCTGCTTCTGGACTGATGCTGCTTTCAGAGCAGGATTCTGTTCATGTGTTCCCAGTCTTCTCCTTCCCACTGACCTGGGTTGCAAGAGTGGCGATGACAATTTACTGCTGGGGCATCCGAATCCCAGTAGTAATTAATTTTAACACCGTTATGTGTTAGATGATGGTGACTTGTTCTAACTTTGGTTGTCTTTGGCTTTGATAAGATAGGGACTACGGGAAAACAGGATGGATTCCTACTGTGGCATCAGTATCTCTGTCTTTTCACAGCAGAACTATGGGCTTACATGGGAAATTTGCATTCACGTGGCATGAAGAACCCCTGAAGTTTGATGCATTTGCTTTAAAGTTGGGTAGCTTTGCCTAAAGCACACTGACAGAACTCTCCATGGGGGGCTTCTGAAGGGAATGACTCTTCGAAGAACTTTGGGGGTGTTTGGTTTTTTTGGTTTTTTTTTTGTTTTTTTTTTTGTTTTGTTTTGTTTTGGTTTTTTTTTTTAAATATGTAGATCAAAGGAAGTTTTTAAAGGCTAAATGTGTGCCTACAGTCACAGTTGTAGTTCAGACTGGGATACACTTTTGAAGTGCTGAGCATCCCACATGCTGTGTGCTGTGCTTTGCTTTACTTCCCTGCCAGAGCCTGGACTCCTTTTGGAAGAACCTAAACCCAGAGGTATGTCTTGGTTGTGTCCCAGCTGCTAATGAGCAGGACCAGGCTGTTTATGTAAGCCCTGGCCTAAAATTCTCCTGGATCGCTGACTTTTTAAGAAATTCTACTCTTTATTCTTCCTGGAAGAAAAGCTTTTCTCAAAAGCCACTGATCAGCATGAAACTGAGATTATGCTTTATTCTGTGGGAGATCTCCTGGTCTGGTCCTTGTGATCTGCCTTCCAGCCGGGGACACATCTGTGCATCACTCGGCTTCAGTGGCAAAATTAGATTTAGTTTCCATTAAGGAGCGGTTTAAATGGTGAATTGTAGAGATTATGTAAAAAGACATTTCTTCTTATGTGTAGGACTGTTCCTTGTAAATGGCAGAGCCTCAAATCTGAGTGTGTTTCCAAAGTGGACAGCTTTAATTGCTTCTGCAGTAATAAATGGGTGGGCACAGTTCTAGCTGTCTAGACATGCACCTTTCTGTTCAGAGAGGAGAATTTTCTTTCCAGGGCTCTGCTCTTCCCAATCCATTTAAAATCTATTGTTGTTCGAGTAGGTTTGTCAGAAGAAATGTGATATTGAAACCTGTTATATTTGATCTTTCTTTTTTTTTTTTTTTTTTAATTCACTTGTATTTTTGGCTGCTGGAGTCAGATGAGTCTGTTCCAGGAACATTATGTTCTCTGTCATGTGTTTTTTTTTATATAATTTTTTTTTTTTTTAAGCATTTCATCCCTTTGCTCATGGAAAGTAGGCAAGAAGGATTTTTGAGATGGAAGGAAAGAAGGAAATAGGTCTGGAACATATTCAGAATATTTGGGACTTTTTTGTTTAGGAATTTGGGGATGATCTATAACTTCTGATATCCAAGAACTTTTTCTCATCATAGCTGACTGGTTACTCCAACCTCAAGAATTAAATGAAGGGAAGGCAGCAGGAAGCCTGTGTTGATGAACAAAGAGCTCCTGACTAAACTCAAAGATAGGAAGGAAGCGTATGAAAGGCGGAAGCAGGGACAGGTGACCCTGTCTCAATGTGCAGCAGTTGGGTTAAGAAAGTCAAAGTCTATCCAGAGTTGAATCATCTGATGATTCAAAGGATAAAAGACATTTAGCTGTGCATAAATCCAGTAGAGAGTTGCTTCTGCTCGGTTACAAGTTGTGTCTGTTAATTGCACGGCACTGATGGTGTGAATCTTCATGCTGGGGGAGTAACCTTAAGTAACAGGATGTGCTTCAGAACCAAAGTTTGACTCAAGCCTGTCTTTTCATTTGTCCTTGTCATAGAAACCCACGTGGCGGACAGTGGAATTTTACAGTATTTTCAGAATAGTTGCAAGCAAAATTTCCTAGCTTATAAGTACTAATCCTTAAGAAATCTTGCATTTAATTGTGTTGGCTTGATGTTCTGGAGTGGTAGTACTTGTTCAGCTCCATAAAACCCCTCCATGTAATCCTTTTTTTTGCAGGCACCTAGAAAACCAGGTGAAGGGCCAAGTCCATCAGCTGCAGAGTGAGTGCGTTAGTGCAGTACTCTCTGACCAGGTTCTTCTAGATGATACTCCACATGAGGGGTTAATGCTTTAGTACCCAACTTAGTTGAATACACCTGTTGTTATGTGGGATTTTGGTTTAGAAAAGCGATACAGCAATATACTGAAATCACAACACACGCACAATATAGCGGTTGTATGTACAGCTGAGTCGTGACAGAACATCATTCCCTTTACCCATCATCTCTATAGCTTGATTGTTTTGGTTTTTTCCTCCCTCTTGCCTGACTGAGTACGGCACAGAAACGAGGGTTCGTTTTCCTGCATTATTTTAGCAGTCTGGGGAATGAAATGTGCTCCTTGCTGCCAACTGTGAAGATCTGATTTCTGCAGAGGCTTCTCTCCCCCTTTTCCTGCCAGCACAGATGAGAGGTTTTTTTCTGCCTCTGCTGAAGTGGGAGAATCACTGTGCCTGAGCGTGCTGTTCCTGGGCTTATGAGACACTTCCCTCAATTAACTCAATTAACTGTTGGCTCATGCGAGGGAGAGATGGAGGGAGGAGAGGGGAAGCCTTCCTGCCTCTCTGCATCGGGTGGAAACTGGCAACAGCTGAACTTGTTGAGCTGCATTACAGAAAACATGCCTTTTTTTACATGTTATCACATCAGAGCTGTGGTTGCGGGTGGCGGTATCTTTTATTTACCTTTCATCATACAACAGCGGAGCTTTGCAAGCTCAGCTTTCCATCATTCTTGTCCCTCTGAACGCTCTGGAGTGTATCTATCTGCAGTATCTACAGTAGTGGTTTATATGAAGACTAATTACTAGAGCTTATATTGTCACGAAGCTGCTGGATTTTCTCTGTTTGAACTACTGGCCAGTTCAATCTCTGACAGGATAGAGAAAATAATAACTGGAAATAGGTTCAGGCTGTAACACACAGTTTGTATACGATGTATATTCTGTCTTTATAACTGGAGCTCCTTCTTAGGTGAACTGAAAATTACTCTGTTTTCAGAATTTAAAAAAAAGAGAATGACTTCATAAAAGGATGACTGTCAGGAAGTGTTGGGTCTGTTCCAGTTCTGCCAGTCAGTCAGGCCACAAGCAGGCAGGAGGTGTGGGAAAGAGGACATGCTCTTCCAACTGCTGCAGCCAAGCTGCTGGGCCCATCTGCTCGAGAAGGTTTCAGCGATCTGGGATGAAGGATGGAACCGTTGTCCCAGATGCTGAAAAATGATACAGCCAGATTTCAGGATGCCTGAATTGCTGTGTTTCAGTGATGGGTGCCATTAGGAAAGCTTGGAGAAATGAAGGAATTATCTGTCACGAATAAACCCTGGGAGGAATACGAAGGACGTAGATAGTGAGTGCGTATTTCAAATGAAAGACTTTTCAATCTGGACTTCTCTGGAAGGGCAGGGGAAGAGCGAGAGAAGAATGGAGAATGGAGAATGAAGAATTAAAAAGGGAACAACTGAAGAACTGTGATGGGGAAAGTAGGCAAGGATGTCCTCAGGTTACCTCAGGTGCCACTTGCTCAACGTTTCACCCCAGAAGGCGGCAGCTTTTCCTGTCCTCTTACCAGGTTGCTGATGAACAAGTGATAGCTGCAAGTGACGTGGGAACAAAGACACCCCACCACCCATGCAGCACGTTCTAGTTTTCACCTTGTTTTGGATGAGAAAGTTTGTATATGATTTGATACAAATATTTATGGAAGGATTTCAAGTAAAATATGGAAAATGCTTGGAGCATATCCTGAGGGTTACATCTGAACTGGAGCAGGCGAAGGCTGCTTTCATCTTTAGGTAACTGCTCCTGCATTTTTAGGGTTCCCCGAGTAGACACTCATTCCTCTCTGCCCCAGAGGTGGCTCCAATGCTTCCCGAGGGGAGACTCTTAGCAAAGAGAGGAAAGTCAGGCAGATCAGAAGAATCTGGCATGGGAGGGACTGGAGTCCTCATGAGATAAAGCTGCTCTGGCTGACAACCTAGATAAGTAATGTACTTCCCTTCCTGCACTTCCTCAGTTCTATGAAGTAAGAACCCCCTCTTTTTTGGGACAAAATTCCATCTCTTTGACCTTCCACAGTATCCAAAGGAGTGCAGCTGGGTCTTCTCTGCCACCACAAAGATGTGGAATGTTTTACCCATCAAAGACCAAAAAGGATTTGGTTCCCTCTTAAACCCGTTTCACAGTGCTAGGGGTTTGAGAGGTGCTAGGGATCTAGTAATTAAACTAGGGAGGGAAAACTCACCTGAAGAAGTCAAAGATTGCTCGTGAAGCAATTAACTATGTTGTTAATGAAGCTGCAGTAGAGATGATGCTCTGCTGTTCGGGGAGAGCGACAGTAAAACTGAAGGCAGTGTGTCAGTGATGGCTGCATACATGACTTGCTGAACATGAAGCATTTATTTCTGTGAGCAATACATTAACCAGTGGCAAAGTTATACACTAAATTTATGTAGAAATGTATTCCCCCCCTACCCCAGCACACCAGTCAACTGCATCGGGGCAACAACTTGCAGCCCAAATCCTAACAACTGCTACAGCACACCATGCAGTACAACAAACTTGCTTCCCACAAGCTCTTGCTTGAAGACCCTGATTTTAAGTACAAAAACAGTTAAAAATAACTTCATTAATTACCTGCCCACAGCTGTTGGCTACTAAAGAACCTTCAATCTGCAACTTAAACTGGATTTTTTTTTTTCTCTCAAGTTAAAGAATTAAAGTGCAGAGCAGCAGCTGTGTCCAATTGCTCAGTGGGAGGAGCTCACCAACACCCAGGTGTTCCATTTTCTTAATAAAAATAGTTCTTTGTGAAGACTTTGAGCATTCCACCACCAGTACATCAACTGACAGAATATGTGTGGACCACTTCTGGTGTGGACGGGTATTGGGATTTGTTTTAACCCAGAAATTAAGGAAGCTTCTTACACATGTGGGGGGCTATGATGCATGTGACTGTTTACATATATACAAAATAAATTTAACTCTGTTGTCATTAGGGACTCCAACCCATCTGAGGAGTCTGTAGAACTCATTCCACTGAAGCTTGAAATGCAGTTGTACTGCTAGACAAATATCAGGGCTATTATTTTCTTTTTAGCAAAAAGTAGATTAGTAACTGTACAGTAGGTAAAAAGCAGTCTTTAAAAAAAATACAGAAATTACACAAAAGGCTGTAGTAAAGTGCCCAGCAAGAATATAAAGAACAGGAGAATCAGTGTAAGCAGACAAACAACATTCCATCCTTGCTCCTCTTACCTCTGCACAAATTCTCCCGTGTGCATTGTAACAGCATCAATGCTCAATGACAATATGTCAAAAAGACCACTTCCACTTTGCTATATAAAGTACTAGAGAGCTTAAAGCCAAGAACATAGTTATACCAGAAACTGTACTTTGGAGCACAATTAGCTCACTCTTGTCCATACTCTATACAGTGAGAGCTGCCCAGGAACCCTCAAAGCCCTGCCGACAGTGCTCTTCCTGGCAGCACAGCTCCCACCCATCCCAACAGCAGCCATAGCTACAGCCCGCTGGCTGGGACCACCTGAATAGTTACCTGCAAGTTACCCTCATTGCTCTTCCCCTTTCTCCCTTCATCCACATGTGTTTCCCACGCCTCTGTCACTCTTCTGCTAGAGAGACAGCCTCTGGCTACATCAAAGCTGCAGATTATTTAGGGCTATTGTGCTTTCTACGCGTGACTTCCGAGACATGGAGAAGCCAGGCATTTCTTGCTCCCTTATCCCTGTCCTTTCCCTACGCTGATCCCCAGCCAGAGCCCTGCCCGTAGTCAGGGTGGCTGACATCCGTACTGGAGAGATCCATTTCTGTTATGAGTTTTGCTGGGGAAGAAATCTGTACTTTGTCTTTATGTAAAAATACGGAGCAAGTTACACTGAAGCTGAAATTCAACTTTTTACTTAGTATTTTCAAAAGCATGCTCCAAGACAAACCACCCTGTGACTAACTGCGTAAAAAACAAGACTATACAGATAGAGAACCTGAAGTGTTAAAAATATATATATATTTTCCCTCTCCCCCTTTATCCCTTGACAAGTTAGCCTTTAAACAAACACTAATACGAGGTAAGCTGACAGAACAACACTGAATAAATAGCTGCGAAAAACTTTTGGTTGCTAGATGTCTGCAGGCATCATGTAAACTGTATGCTACCTTCATGCTAGTTTTAAAAAGGTGTTTTACATCAAGGGATCCACATTCTGGCACTTCTGGCAAGAAACAGATGTTTTTAGGCTGGTAAAGTTTTGAGATTAAAAAAAAAAGTAAAACAAATAGATTTTTCCCTCACTAGGAAAAAAGCCACATTGTGCTCCAACAGCCATCACTTAAGTTGTAAACCCAGGAAAGACAAATGTTAAAGTTACCTGCCTGTAGGAGAGTTAATGATGAGCTTTTTGCTTTCAGAAATCTGTCACTTAGTCCTGCTGCCAGTTTTCTAAACAAACAACTGGCATCTTTACACTGTGAACCCACCTAAATGACTCAGTTTTGGTAACAGAAGTACTTCTCTGCTTCAACTGAACTGAGCTTAGTCTGAGAGGTTTTAAGTTTTTTTCTTTTTTGGACTAGTCTTTTTTTTATCCAGCCACCGTGAAAGCGTAACTAAGTTCCTCCTAAAGTTGTTTTCAGAATAACGATTTGCATTTAAATGTAAACACTGATACAATAAATGTAGCGTATACAAAAGGCACAAGACAAATTTGATTTGTGTTGCTGAAAACTTCCTTGACTTTGAAAGTTGGTAATGCATCTTACGTTATCTGACCGGTAAACTCTGATCCTAAGCAAGCTGCAGGCTCCTGAACTGAACTGAACTGAACTGAAGGGGGTTCCCTACCTGCAGCAGCTTGGCTTTATGGTATCGCAATCAAACCTCTGTTGTCCTGTAAATGCAAATATCACAAATTAGAACAGTAAGCCTCCTTGGCCGTACACGGTATTCATTAAGTTATGCAGCAAGAAAGGCAGTGTCTTAAAAAACAAGTGAAAAAAAGACATCTGAGACAACTATTGATTAATAAGAAACTAGGATTTTGAAAGACAGTGGCTCTCAGGAAGGCAAGTTGGTAAAAAGCCTTTTGGATCAAAGTTAAGTGCCAACATTCATTTCCCGAAGGGATTAATAACTCCAAATGGGATAAAAAAATTCCCATTTCATAGCACTGTCCTGTGCAGCTCCCTTCAAACTCCCCAGCTGGCCAGCTTCATGTACATATTACCCATCTGAACACAGGCTTTTTATCACTCCATATACCAGTGGCCCACTGCAGCACTCAATTAACAAAGGCATATTTTCCCCTCTCTGCAACTTTTCAAACTATTGGTAGTACAGATCTGAAGGAAAACAGAACTTTTCAATAATTTTTTTCCAAAAATTTCCCCAAAATGTTCCAAAAATAGTCAGACACTCCACTTGGGTCTCCTTATCTTCAAAAATTGCTTATCAGGCTCTCGAAAGAAAATACAGACCACCAAGTTATTCGTAATCGTAAACACTGGCTGTTCTCCCAATTCATAAAGCCAGTAGTGCAAAAATCCGATTTTAAAGTTAACTACTTACAGCGATTTGAATTAACAGGTGAATTTTCAAAACCAAGGCAAGCACACGGACTGATATGCAAGGAGGTCACATTTTCTTGTGCTGAATATCGAAGTAAAACCAGCCATTGAATTCCTACAATAGTAAACTCAGACTCCTTTTTTTTTTTTTTTCCATTTCAGAATCATCATTCGCCATTCAAACCCAGTAATTTTAAAGTTGAAACATTCTTTGTATGGTTCAGAAGTAGTATGTTTGGTTTCGTGTTTCAAGCAATGACATGGAGACAGCTAATCATCTGTCAGTTTGTTTTCTGAGCACATCCACACAGGAGCAGACAGGAGCAGCTGGCCAACAGGGCTGATATTTGGAAGAACGCATCTTCCTTCCGATGACAGCTTTTTCTTCGACTGGAACAGAACATTAATCACAAAATACATTGTTAGAATTGAAGAATGCTTAAAAATTAAATTATTGCAACAGGTCTCATCAACTCAAAGGGGAAAACAAACAACAGCTGAACTAAAATCCTACCCTGAAGAAGAACACAGTAAGACTGTGCAGAGTTATGTTATTAATCCACTTCAGGGTGACAGTGATTAAAAACCGACTACAGAGTAAGCAGGCCACCAAGTTACTATATGAAGTGAGCTATTTTTAAGAGTACTTCCAGGTACCAACAGCACTAAAAAACCAATTCTCTATTACATTAGGGTAACCCAAATCTGGTCCTCTCAGTAATTAGTCCTCTGATTAACTATAAAGGATCACAGGATACAGGATATTGAACATAACCTTAGTCAGGACAGAAATTCAAATTACTGACACCAGCAGCGGCTGTGGGCTGTTATTTTTCATGTCAAAGATGAAATTAGTTGGTTTTGTTGTTGTGACTTCAGCATCTTTAACACAGTATTCTAGTCACTCCCTAGGAACAAATATAGCTCAAATACTGACAATAAAGGAATGAAGTTAAACACACAGCAGTTCCAAAAAAGTAATATAAAGACATTTTTAGGTAAGGACTCGTATTCCAGCAACTGTATGTCAGCTCTCTCTCTATATACGTACACACACAGAGTAATCTACCTTTTTTGTTACATCTCCAGAAGGTCTTTTAATGCCACACAGAAATAGCTCAGACAGAGCCAAGGGTACAACTAAACTGGCGCTAACACTCATGCCAGAGACACCACCAGTCCTTAGCTACTGCCCTTTTGAGATGTGCATGTGTTGGTCTGAGGCAAAACTGACTTCCAGGGGCCCCTTTATGTGGTTTTACACTTCCTCTTTAGAAAATAAGGTCATCTTTCTTTAAAAAGCTGCACTTCAAAATGGATGCTCCCAAAAGAAGAAATAAAAAACCCTCAAACAAAGAAACAAACCCCACAAAACCCAAGGGGCAGGGTAATCAGACTGCAAACACAGATCTAATGATTACTTTCTCAGACTGGACTAAAAGATTTAAAAAATCAACCGAAAAAGAGCACGAGATATTTATCAAGCTAAACAGCTTAAAAAAACACTTTCAGCATCTTTAAAACAATCACAGACCATGTTTGACATTCAAAATAATCTGAATGACAAAGATCCAATAAAATGTACACACTGCTCAAAGAAAGATTAAGTAAATGCCATCCAGAGGGAGCTGGACAGGCTTGAGAAGCGGGTCTGTGTGAATCTCATGAGGTTCAACAGGGCCAAGTGCAGGGTCCTGCACCTGGGTCAGGGCAACCCCCGGTATCAGCAGAGACTGGGGGATGAAGGAATGGAGAGCAGCCCTGACAAGAAGGACCTGGGGGTACTAGTGACTGAAAAGCTGACAACGTGCACTCACGGCCCAGAAAGCCAACCATACCCTGGGCTCCATCAAAACCAGTGTGGCCAGCAGGTCGAGGGAGGTAATTCTGCCTCTACTCTTCTCTGGTGAGACCCCACCTGGATGGAGTACTGCCTCCAGCTGTGGACCCCTCAGCGCAGGAACCTGGACATGGAATTGTTGGAACGGGTCCAGAGGAGGCCACAAAGATGCTCAGAGGGCTGGAGCACCTCTCCTATGAGGACAGGCTGAGGGAGTTAGGGTTGTTCAGCCTGGAGAAGACAAGGCTCCGGGGAGACCTTAGAGCCCCTTCCAGGGCCTAAAGGGGCTACAGCAAAGATGGGAACAAACCTTTTAGTAGGGCCTGCTGCAATAGGACAAGAGGTAATGATTTTAAACTAAAAGAGGGAAGATTCAGACTAGATGTAAGGAAGAAATTTTTTACACTTAGGGTGGTGAAACACCGGCCCAGGTTGCCCAGACAAGCAGTAGATGCCCCATCACTGGAAACAGTCAAGGTCAGGTTGGATGGGGCTTTGAGCAACCTGATCTGCTTGAAGATGTCCCTGCTCCTTGCAGGAAGTTGGCTGGACTAGATGACCTTCAAAGGTCCCTTCCAACCCCAACTGTTCTATGATTCTATAAAGCATTAGGAACTTTTGAAAGTAGAAGTCCAATCTGACAAAACTAGTTGCAATAATGGTATTTCTGTAACATAATCATAGAATTCAACAGGTCCAGTCTATTAATGCGTGGCTCCATGGCTGGTGTCACCATTCCAAAAACCTGTTTCTTTGAAGCCTGTCTCCAATGCTTTACTCTTGAGTAGTGATGACATGTAGGACATTAAACTAACTGAAGCTGAATAATTTATTGTTTTCCAGAAGCTGTTGCTGAAATCCTGATGGATTAAACAGGACAGAAGTATGTCATTTTACATTTTGAACGAAGGGTTAGAAATGAAATTTTTAGATTCTATTAAAAAAACCCTACACAGTCAAAATTGCAGACACCGACTGAGATGCATTCACTCATTTGACACCCACACTTTCAACACTTCAACACTTCACACCATCATCAAGTTTATAGATGTACCTATATCTGGAACCGTCTGTGTCTTCATTCACCACTTAACACAAAAACAGAATGTAAGGGTCAAGAATTTTCTAGTTTCTCTGATGAATCCAACTGAACTTCTGGGACCTTTTTGGTAAAAGCTACAGGCCACCTGTTGGTATCTGCACACCTACCATTTTTATAATCTGCCCTAACAGTATACCATGGTCCAATATGCCATGCCTGATGGGTGTAGTATCAATCGCTGCAGTTCTCTGATGGCTTTCCATGCCTTCCACTTCCTACAGGCGCGACCGAGAGCAGCCTGACAGCTGTGACACCATGCCCAGGAGCCACATCATACAAAAATGAGGGACATCCACTTGAGACACTTTTTCAGCATGACTAAAAGAGTGCTTCCAGTAGCAGAGATGGAAATGGCGTTGCTGGAACAACTCCTCCAATGTTGTTGGAAAATCATAAATTATTTGGTATGCTGAAATTCTTAGGGTTGGAGTCAAATTTTTTATCCAGCTTTAAATATTAAATAGTTGATTTCCATAAGCTTTTGTGAGGTTAGAAATCTTCAAATACTAAAGTGAATGATGATTGATTGTGTTCATTCTCCCCAACCCAAGGGGAGAATGAGAATTATTAAGGTCTCCTCCCCTTATGCGCATAATAGAATTTACTAGCTGCTTCTCAAATCTGCCCTCTGCAAAGTCTATGTTGCAAGATATTAATGCAAGAAATAATAACAAAAAAAACACCACAATCTCAGCTGTTTTTGACAATAGGTGACTAAATGCTCAGGAAAGACTGTCTTTTATCTTCAGTAGACAGCACTTTTAAAGTTATGGAACTGGGTACTCAGTACGTGGCATAGAAGAACAAGCTGCTGATAGGTTTACATATTAGAATAAATCTTTTTTCCTTTCACTATCTGATAGATATTTACATGCTTTAGTAGACCAAGCTATGATCTTTGCGTTCAGTATTAAGAACTAAGTTAATTGTCAAACTTAGCTTTACAAATCTCTGCCAGACAGCTATTCAAGCAAGTCACAATTTCATTATCTTTCTAGAGAAAGGGAATAATAATAATAATATTTTGGACTACAACCTAGAAGCAATGGGTATAAAGGTTAAACACTACTTTCCAAACATGAAAAATGAAGAAATCGGAGCTTTAGTTTAAAATGATGAATTTGTGTGCTACTATCTCATGGTAAAAAAAACATTGAAGAAAATAAAACAGATTGGAATGACGTATTAACTACACAGAATATTATCATACCTTTTTCTTTATGTATTCTGATGTTTCTTTTAAGGGAAACTAGGTTTCATTTTCCATGGTTAATGCAGGATTGCTCATACCTTTAAAGATAAAAAAAATTATATTTCTACAGGAAAAGGTCTTGTGTCTCTTTCAGTAAATAATACAGCCTTTAATTAGCAAACATCTTAATGTCATTCCACTATTACCAAGCCTATTACTCCTGTCCTGTGTCTATGATATGTTTTTTCACTAGTTGCAACAAGGCTTCATATTCTGAAGCAATTTGTTCCCAAAAGAATTATCAGGCTTGGCCTAATTAGCACCTACTAGTGTTAGTGCTCTCAGTATCTCTTGGTCAGGTTTGTCTGCAAAGGGCACAGCAGCTTGATACAGGGAACCTCCTACAAACATGTATTTAAAATAAGCTTCATGAATTTTGGTTCATGACTACAAAAACCAAGTGACCTTGGTAATTTTTACACTATATCCTCCAATATCCTGTGTTACAAAACAAATCATTGCAGCATAAATCAATTTCTTACCAACTTTGCCCTTTTCAGCCTTCCCACTGGTTTCTGACCAAGATGGTGTATCCGTAAGAAGGTGGCTCTGGGAATCACGCAACGGCTTAGCAGGAAACAGGTGGTTCTCACTGAAATGCCAATAAAAAGAGCATTGTAGTAAACTGCAGTAATTTTTGTTTGTCGTAGGCAGTATTTTCCCTATCTTACCCGGCTTCTTTTCTGATGAATCACTACACTTTGATCATTACGTATATTACACTGTAGATGTCACAGCTGGAACTGTTCTTAGTACAGAACAGGGAAACATTCTTATTTTTTCTTTGACAGATGTTATACATTACTACATGTACTTCAGTGCCAAATGCACTCTATCCATATTCACTCCCACTACAACAAACCTCACGTGATAAATAGTGGAGAGAACATCTCCAAAACATCTTGCCTAATATAAGCTATGGATCAGTAGGGTAAGATTTAAAATGCCAATAAAGAGCTAGCTGAAATGTAATGCATTTCTTTTATGAATAAAAGATTGTCAATACCATTCCATTATCATTTCTTAGCCATGTATTTAAATCTAGTACACTTATCACACTCTTCATTACATAAATGTTGCTAAAGAGTTACAATATGAAATACTAAGCTATTATATCTATTTAGTTTAAGGAACATCTGCATACTTTTCCCACTTTAAAGATGTCACGGCTGTGAAAGATAAGGACTACGAAAACGTCTCCTAGTATCAGCAGAAATAAAACAAATGCATTTAATAGGCAGCTTCTTGTACTTCAGCACAAGAGCAGAGATCTGGGATTCCCTTCTGTGAAGCTTCTTTTCAGCAGTTATGAAGAAGCTGGCCTCCCCCAGAAGCCTTGGAAGGTAATGCATCCGTATCGCAGGCAGGCTGACTAACTTGGCTCATATGTATGCAGAACACAATGTTACGGATACTGTTTAAGCAGGCATGGAAAATTCAGATCCTAGGATGACACTGAACCAAGACAAACTTATTTCCATAAATTTAATTATAAGTCTGAGGATTGGCTGAATTAGCTACTTAAAATCTGATTTGTATTTATTAATAAGATACACTTCATTTGCTTACCACTTTTAAGTATCTTATACATGGTTCTATTTATACAGGCACAGGAAAAAAACAGAATATTAACTATTTGAAATGAGTAACAAAAAGCAGATTACTTTTTGGATGTTGAATTAAGAGCACTGGGTGTGGAAGCTTGCTCAGGGTCCTGATTAACAAGGCAAGTTGGGAAGGAGCAACCATCCCCTAGACTGAAAAATTCAGAATTAGTATCATACATACAAAAAAAACCTTTGAAGAATTGTTTTTTCTAAAGTAAAGATTACTGTGTATTATTTAAAAAAACTAGCCACCCCCCAAACTCTGTGGATCCTGATTATTCAACAGTTTAAACAAATGAAGCATTAAAAACTGAGCATACCTTGAAAACACAGGCACCAACCAGTATTTCTTCTCATCACCAAACACCTGCCTTAGGTTTTTGCTGAAGCCCAGGCTAAAGCCATTCTTGTCTGTTCTATGACGAAATATGGGAGCTCTGAACACCTCTTAAAAGAAAAAAAATTCATTAGATTTCTTCACAAGATAGGACGTTTAAGTTTCACAGCAGTATTTAAGCAATTACACTGATGATATCATCATCCAAGTGGGAAGGCCAAGTGACTGAGGAAGTCAGTCCACTCATGAAAGCCAAAGTCAGTGCCACAGTCTCTGTGTGTGCAGAGGAAGTCCTATGGCTGAGGAGGGATGGAAACCTCCTCTACCCTCCTCCTCCACCCTAATCAAGGCCAAGAAGAGCAAAGAACCCACTTTTTAAGAAAATGTGATATGTTATCTGAAGATTTCAGCATGTGACTATACCACACAGAGTGTCTGAGAAAGAAAAAACCTACAGAAAGAGTAATGGAAAAGAAGAAAAGCTTAACCCACTTCAGTAGTAAAACTGGCTTTTCACACCCTGGGGTATGAAAATACTGTGTGTTTTTACAGCTGCATAAAGAAAGCACTTTACTGGTAGACCCAGATTATTCCCCATGGATGTCCAACCTATATTTCTGGAGAAGAGAGCTAAATATAGCTTCACGTGTTGCAAAGTGCCCGAAGCAGAAAACTCATTCACTTTCCTCCAAGTGACTGATAGCCATTTAATTCCCTTAATTGCCTATATATAGTAGGCAAACCATGTCCTGACAGTACAGCTCACACAAGCCATGCTGGAACCACGCAGAGATCATCCTTCTGCAGTAAATCCTAACTATGAACTGCTGGAAATGACCTTCAACGTGGAGTATGCATTAGTTTTACGGTGTTTTCAAGAAGGGGGAAGGGAAAATAGAGATATCCTTTCAGATGCCCATGTTGGGCTAGGAAAACAGCTCCCAGGATCATTGAAGCACAACCACACTTGAAGCTGTCCTGGCTTCATTACCAAACTAATGCATGTTCAGGGTTTCACATATTGAGCAATTTCCAAAAGTAAAATGCAAAGAAGAGTCAAACTCATCTTTTTGAGTAGCTTAAGTGTACAGAAAACATGGTATATTACTTGCATAGAATGTAATTGGTTACAAAAACATGAAATACTGAATTAGAAGTGTACTGCATTACACCGGAACAAATTTTTTTGGGGCACCGTTTATAAAGAGAATACTTAATGATTTCTGTTCATTGAAGCATCATTAATAAAACTTTTCTCCACTTGTAACTAGATTGAAAAAAATTTTTCTTCTACTAATTTCTAAGGAGATAATTTTTTCAGAATACTGAAGAAACCCACAAACCCTAGAAAAATCTTGATGTAAACAAGCTTCCTTCCAATGATATATTTATGCAAAGTTTTCCACTAATCATCTACATATTAGTAATTCCCGATAGAACTGGAAAAAACAGGTCAATCCATTGGCTTACTCTAATTCAGCTTAGATCAATGGAAAAGCATTTAGAGATTTAGAAACTTTAAAAACAATATTGTAAATTGGTATTATTACAGTCCAGGACATAGCATAGAAGAGGCACTCAAATCTTCTGCATCTCCTTTTATATTTTTTTTTTTTTTAAGATTTGTAACCAGACAAACATACATCCAGGTGGTGGGAAGTCCTGGTTTCACACTCATATGTAATGCAGTTATTACACACACTCCCATAGTAGAGGCACAGGCCATCTTCTTTGAGGTTTTTAAAACTACCTCATAACACAGAGTCCTTTTTTATGCATCTATGATTATGTGGCAGACAGGACTCACAACTGTGAAACTGCCTTTCAGATCTCTGTGTTCATTTACTACTAAATATAGAAGCACTGCCTTAAAGTCTGTTCTTCTGTATCAGATCATTCTCTGACATTGGCTCTTTGTGCTCAGTCATGTTGATGAAAACTAACAACACCAGGGCAACAACCAGCCTGCCTTCCAGATTTTTGATTTTCCTCTCCTTGCCTCCAGTACAAAGTTTTGGAAGTAATAACTATGCTTTTCAGAGCTTTGAAGCAAAATTGTAGTCAAATCGAACAGAGGAACTTTGGTTCTGCAGGGGGCAAGGGTGGGAATGAAGCACTGGAGCCACTGCCCAGACAGAGACACCACATCAGAGGACTCAGACCTGGGGGCTGGGACACCAAACACTTATGCACTTGTGCAAACATGCATTAGTGTGTCTAACATTTATTACAAAGCAATCTCAATTTTTTTTTTTAAATTTATTCAGTTTCTGTTAACAAGCTGTGGATGGGAGGAAGTGGGAGGAAGAGGGTAAATTCATTAATAGCTTGGCTCCTTGGGGCAGGAGGAAAAAGAGTTGGAATTTCCAGGGAGCAGCAGAACTGGGGAACCAGTACTGGACACTGCCAGACCCAGGCAATTCTAACCAGGATCCAAGGAACCTGCAGAGGATTGCCCACTTTTTCCATTACTCCCTGTATATATAGCATACATCTATTATTTATTTCTTGCTGTCAAACACAGAAGTATTAAATCCACTTACCTAGCGTAGACTTATTCTTGCTGACAAGCCAACAGTGATACCCAAAGAGAGAAGACAGACTGACAGAAAACATAGCCGCAGCAAAGAATAAAAACATGATGTGGAACTTGGCTTGAGTATCAGGAAGGCCATTCTAAAAATAAAATAAAATTATGCCATTAGAATTGGGGAAATAGCTGTTTCATTTGATTATTAGTAATCCTCTATTCAGCCAAATCAAATTCAGTGCAGACACAAACGTACCACGCAACAAGGGTCTGAATAAATGAATTATACACCTTCTATGTACAGATGACCATGCAATTAGGTTGCTTACGGCATCTAAAGTAAAGAAATGGGCCCTTTCTAGAGAAAGTATAAATACTGACAACAAGAACCTGCAATTTGGATTTGACCTTTGAAGTGTCTTTTAGAGAAGAATAATTTATCTTTACAAAAATTACCTTGTTTAATTTGCCTTTTCAAAATAGTCACATAACAGCATAAATAATGCACACCTACTAAGAGAACATCCTAAGTTGTGAACCCAGATAATCATAATTAAAATAGTAGAACATTTCTCTGAAGCTTTTTCAAACTATTAGAGGAAGTTAACAAAACCTATCTATAATTTCAATTCCCTTTTGAAAATTTTCAATTTTCAAAAAAGAGGGCTATGATTATTAAACTTTAGTACCCCATATTAGGAGATACTTGATTTCTGTAAAGCCACAAATATTAGACTTCTTGCACAGTATTAACTTCATATGCTTAAAGACAGTATGTAGATGAGTACTTACTGTCCAAAATTTGATGAAATACTGTAAATCCGTTGCAGCAATGAAAAGGCAATACAGTAGAGAGTAAGCCAAGAAGAGAAGAAAAAATTTGTAATTGGAGAATCCTACACAGTTGTTCACCCTGATAGAAAAAAAAAAGTAAAAAAAGGAATGTAAAGAAAATTATTTTTCCTTCCTTTCATCCAATTTAAAATTAAACATATTTACTCTAAAATAGTATCAGAATGTAAACCAAGTTTTCCTTCCTACCTGTGGTGCCTCAAGCTACGGAGATGTATTTAGCTTCAACTCTTAAATTAGTGTATAAATTCTAACCAAAACAACAACAGCAAACCCAAAGAACTTGACCAAGCAAGACCATTTGCAACAGTTTACTGAAACTCACTTTTGACTTACGGTACGAAATCTGTTCCCAGCACACCCGATGTAAATGTGATTGCAGTTACAGTTACTTTTTCAGTTTGTAGGTAAGTTTAAATATCCATGTTTTACCATTAGACATAACAACTGGGACAGTTACAAATCAAGATTTTGAATCTTGATTTAATTTTGTGAGAATAAAGGCAGTGTCATTTATTCCACAACCTCCTTCATTAATCATATTACATATCAGTGTAAAGTTTACTATTAAGATTCGAAGCACATCCCTAAAAATACTTACATTTATATAAAATAATGAGGGAAATACTACTGTTGAGTAAACAGAAAATGTTCCTTAACAGTGACAACATGACAGCAAGTAAAAAAAAAGATTAGGAATGTTTAAATACACAACCAAATGTTAAAATGAATCTCATTTTACAATTTTTATTTATGAGCTTCAAGCTGCTTCCCAGTTTTAAAGAATTTATACATAAGAATAAGCAACTAGTATAGACTATCATCAGAGAGACATAACAAGGGTACATTTAGTATCATAGCAGCTTCCCATTAGAGACAATATATTAAGTATTATCTAAGAATTTTAGAGCTCTATTAAACATGTAATGATGTTACATCCACCAAATGAAAAATATTGGAGTGCTGCCCACGGATAGTTCACTGGTAAGCAGCTTCCTTTTTCTTTTATTTGGTTGCATTAAGAAGCTAACTGAAGTTATCACTGTACTGCCAACATTGACGTAACTCTCCATATGAGTTTTAAAAAAAATAATCCATATACCTTCTTTAACTAGCTGTTGAAAGCACTTGTATGATGAGAAACAATTCTGAAAAAATAAGAAGGCGTGGTGAGTCTCATCTTTAGCTTCCTCTAGAAGTGCAGGACAAGTTATTGCAACTATTCTTTTTAGGGAGACAGTGATAGTAATGGCAGGAATCGGGATAGGATAAGATTTTAAGATACCAAGTAATCTTTCAGAGCGTACTACTGTCATCCATCCTCAGGGTGGACAGGGGCTTTTTTTGGTTTTTTAATTGGGTTTTCACAAAACACGCTACCTTGGCTAAAAATTAAATTTAGCATTGCCATTTAAATATGCAGCAATAGCTAAGCATCTATATTAACTATAATTAAGAAGGACTCACAAGAGATTATTCTAATTAAAAAATGCCCCAGAAGATCTGTTTCTAACTAAGCTCATCACAGAATCATAGAACGGTTTGGGTTGGAAGGGGCCTTAAAGACCATGTAGTTGCAACCTCCCACTACACCAGGTTGCTCAAAACCCCATCCACCCCTGTCTTAATTCTTATTGATCATGATTCTTATTGGCAAGTAAATTTACAGTTCTCCACAGCAAAGTGTCTTCTTCATTAAACATGTCAAAGTTAGGAATGCCATGATAAACTGCAAGCAATTCAGATGCAAGGTTTCTATAACACCACTCTACTTTCATATTATTTCTTTTACTTTATGACAGTTTAGTGGGAAAAGAAGTATCAAGTGAAACGTTATTCACCAGGGATGAAATTTCTTGAATCAAAGACAGATTTCTTTCTCGTTGTTCTTTTGCACTACTGCATACAGTATACACATTAAAAAAATAATAATCATGAATTATCCCACTCCGTACCCAGAGCAACACTTTGTCAGTGTTTTGACAAAGCCCCAGACTGAGGGGTTCTTACTGGAAGAGATTAGTTCATCAAAAGATTAAAGAGAAAGTAAACACCAAGGTTTGGTAATTATGCTATTTGAACACATAATATCAAATCATAAGACCCAAGAATGGTGGTTAGATTTAAAGTTTAATATTTTGAGGAAGAATAAAACTGATAAACATACAGACATAAATAAGTAAAGGGGTGCTATTGCAGTGAAACATTCATACAAAAGAACATTACGGGTTAAAATTTACAGATAACATTTAAAACAATTAATTTTGAAGTACAAAAAGAAAATATATCCTTTCCATCTTAAGAGTTATTTTACTGAAAATGCCAGGAAAAAAAAAAAAACTTACAAGGCACTGAAGGTGATGCAGCTCAGTTAACAGAAAGCATCACAGAATTCAGGAATTGCTAAATTCTTTCCAGATGATTCAAAAGACAAAGGAGAGATGTTTCAAATGTTTCTAAGGTGTTGCGAATGCACCTTCTTAATATTAGAGTTGTTACAAATTATATTATTGGTGCCTCAAGCCATTGCATTCGTGGCAGATAGATACTCCATCTAAATAGTACGAGCAGCAGAGGCACGAGCATAGAAATCGCTAATGCTCTTATTTCTGCACCACTTAAACCTTTTGGAGTAGTTAGAGGGCAATTAGCATTAAATACTTCCGTTTATCACAGCACTTCCATTAGCGCAGGAGTGATGGCTAAAATAAAGCCTCCCAGAAAGGAGCTGACCTGGGGGCTAGACCATGGCTACCCCCCTCACTACCTCTGCCTTCCGAATGCTCCATCTTACTTTCCCCCTTGGTTATTTTTACCTGTCCTCCTTCCAGAAACCCCTCTCCAAGCAGAACATTAAAATAGTAGTTCCCATTACTGTTTCCCTGCTCTCATTAAGCACCACACAGGTTCTTTCCCACCTCTTTCCCACCAAAAAATCCCAACAAGAAAAGCAAAGCTGGATTGAACGATGCTTTCAGGGGGGCTAAACCCACCCATGATACTGGTTTGCACCCTTACTTCTGTTGGTAAAATAGCCACATGATATTTCCCAACGACCCCCGGAACATGGGTCTTTAAAGGAAATGCAAAGTTTGATCAGCATCTCTGCAATATTTCAAAACTCTCCTGTCACTTCCACATAGTTAATTTTTTCAGGGTCATCAAGGAACAGGGGACATGCACTCAAATTAGGAAAAATAAGGCAATATCTCTTTTTCAAGTGCATTTCTGTTACATGGAGTACAAAAGGAACAATTCTCCATCAACAAATGTTACATGTCTTTCAAGTACCTTCTCCATTTCTATTTTTTCTTTTTGCATCCATTGCTTATTAGATTACAAACAAGGAGCAATGTAAACACTCTCTCAAACTGGGTACGTTTATGTTGTTTGGATGCAAAGAGTCTGCAAATGGTTAAAATAAGCAAATGCTACTGAGAGGAAAATTGAGAGTTTATTTTCCTAGAAGTCTATAGCCTAGTGAAATACCACTTCACTGTCCTTTTACACAACATGAAGCTCTCAGTTTATGATTCGTTATTTGATGCAATGGATGTTTATTCTGAAATTGAAGTTTACATAAATGACATTCTCATGTAACAGCCTAAGGCAGGACAACTCAAAAAAATCCCAAGCAGACCATAAAGCTTATGAGAAGTGTGTCTAACACTGAAGAATAATAGTAATATTTAGACTTTTCACTGGTATTTTGTCAGGAATAGCCTGACAGTTATTTTTCTTATGGCTTTCCACAAGACATCTATAAGAAGCCTTTTTTCTTATAAGAAATTTATTCCACATTCAACGGTTTTATCTGTTTGTGTTTTGTTTGTTGGTTTGTTTTTTTTAAGGAGCATGCTACTAACACTAAGCATCACCGAGTTTCATATGCTGATATCCCTACAGCAGAAAAATATATGTAGGAAGTAACTCTGCCCTATATTGTTAAATATCTCTTTCAATGTATCTGCCATGCAGCTGCAAAATAAGGGGAGATTCTTAAATCGCATTGCATTGTGTCAGAGGCTGTAGCCAGGACCAAGACAAACAGAAGGAGCCCAGAAGCCCTTCATCCCCCAGGACAGTCTCCTTTCCCCAGGAATTTGATTTAAGAAGGTCAATCCAGCTGCTTAGAACCATCTATCGTTCCGTTTGTCCAGTGCAGGAAGTTCTTCTTTTCTGATTGGTTTCATGTGGTGAAGAACTGCCATCTACCACTCAATCCTCTTAACTCGCCCTTACTAAACAATTATCCTTGATTATTTCTGTGAGATACCTGCCAAACTGACAAAAAATTAATTACACATCCTGTCTACCCACTGAGTTCCAAGGTCTGCCGAGAAAAGAGAGGAAAATGAAACCACTGTGCAGGCCAATGTGGCAGCAAAAGGAGGAAGAGTGGGAGGGAGAAGGGAGAAAAAAATGAAAGGAAACAAATAACCAATAAAATATAAGAGGTAACCTGCTGTTTCCAGCAAGCCCACTCAAGCTGTGCTGGGAGCTTCAGTAAAGGGGGACATGGCACAGCCCTTCTCTTTGGTTTTGAACCTAGGGCAGTATTTCACCATTCAGCACAACTAAGCCACAGTCATAGTCAAAGTCCATGAAGAAAATAAGCAATTCTTAGAAGTTTTCTTACTGACCAGAAGTCTGTCGCATCCTAACTCTAAAAACATAGAGTTACCCAACTCAAAGGTCTAAGAAAAATGACATATGAACTTCTTTCCACATCTCACAACTAGGAAAAGAGGACATAGAGGAAATGACTCCAGTGGTTCTGCAAGACCAGTAACTTTACACAAGCATCTAACTCTAGAGTAGTGAAGCATCACCTTCATAACAGGCCCCTCAAGAGTTTATTTTACCAAATGAGAAACTAAGAAAGGAAAGCCAATAGTACACTCACCAAGGGCAATGATGATCCATTTTCAAAATGCATCTTAAACAAACCCAAGAGAATTCCAAGCATTGCAAAAGGCAAAAGAAAAACAAAAGTCAGAAGCACAGTTACATGTCAGATTTAAATTATTCACGTACAGATTCAGAATTACCCATATGTACTATTGGATAATTAATCTATTTAGCAAAGATGTCTATTTAAATTCAAATAATACAACTTACCTACAAGTAAAGGTAACCCAAACTCAAAACACTTGTTCCGTCAATAGCTTAGTGATTTAAGAAAATGCGATTTATAACTCCAGCTTTAGGATTTGGGCCTCATTCTGAATATGCTTTTATACTTAGTGATGCAACTAAACATATTTCCAAGTACATTATTCGCTTTCATAGAAATATGCAAATGCACAGGAAGTTTTTAGGAACTTACCTTGTACGAAAAATCCCAAACATTTTTGCATTTTATCACTCTCCACAACATAATATGCACAAGAAAATCAGATATAATTGAAGCGAGTGAATTTTGGCAAGGAGAAAATTATAGTATTCTGCAAAAAATATTAACTAATGGCATTCTCCAATTTTCACTCATGTTTGATAGGACAACACAGGTCACCCTTTTTCTCTACCCTCCTGAGACACGAGAATGTTCCTTACACCGCAACCACCATCCCGTACAACACAACCTAGATCCTCTTTCTGCCTCAACTCAGTTACTCTTTCAGTGCCTCTGCTGTTTCACTGCACAAAATGGAAAGTTTTCTCTGCCTCATAGTAATGTTGGAAGGTTTGATGGATCATCAGCTGGAGAGTATTTGGATCAGCCTTAAAGCTGAGAATAAATCAACCTTTGAGGAAGCCCCTTCTCTTAAAGTTAGAAATTTAAATCTCAGGGGGCAAGAGTGGAGAAAGACACAGATATCCAAGCTTACTGGGGAAAGGTCAGAAAGAAAAACAGCCAAAAGAAAGATTAAGTTGGAAAGCTATTAAACTTCTGGGGAATATGGAGGTGAACTTCATTTTGTGTTAGACAAACAAAAACTTTATTTTATGGTTTCAGTTAGAAATGGGTGATGCTTGGTTCTTTCTTCAAATAAAAATAACCTGCAAGTTATCCAATGAAAAATAGGATATTAAGTTTATTACCTTGGATAAGATGCAAGTGACATCATGATTAGATTGAGATGGGTAGTGATCTTTATTCAGATTCTAACAAAAGAAGCAAATTTTTGTTTATCAGCTATTTTTGGTTACATTCTTAAGGAAAGTTCTTTATTAATATTCAGAATTTTTAACCATTGCATAAAGAACGTGTAAGACCATGGAATCCATGTTGGCATCATGAAAGCCATCAAACAAATTAGAGTAAGTTACAGACTTCCTTAGAAATACATAAATAAATAACAACTAAAGCTGGAAAAAAATCTAAGGAATAAAAAAAGCTTCTCTGCCAAAACATTAAACCTGAATAATCTATGCATAAAAAATAAAAGCTTCTGTGTCGAGAAAAAGATAATAAATTTCTTCAGAAAACTACTTATTTAAAATATTTTCTTACTTGTCGCATATAGAACAGTGATGGCAACGATCTGGTTTTACAAGATGGCATCTGTCACAGTATCTGATTGCTAAAGAAAAAAGTTCCAAGATTAGATCTCCATGTACAGTTACACATTTTGATCCCTGAAGTCTGTGAAAACATAAATACTAGCAGCTCAGCCCAGCAGAACACCCAGGAAAGCATTTTAGCATGATCTAGCAGCTGCAATTACTGAAGCATTCTTTAAGTACTTGCAATGCTGAATCTAGCAGAGCGAACCCAAAAAGCTCAGGTTTTGCAATCTCTGCTAATCATGCTAATCAGGGTTTTTTCTTCCAAACCCCTCAACTCTGCAAAACACCCAATGAACCAACAAAACCCTCACTAGACTGGAAAAACCTTTAAAGACTGTTCAACAATATAGCTATTTTAAGCTATTATTCTAACAGCTTTAATTTACTACATGAGATTATCTCTTGGATTTGCTTAGCTAGCCAGCATTCACAAACTTACAGGATCAGTAGGTTACGATTAACTCTTAGTTTGGAAGAACTTTTGTTCTTTCAACTGAACCATCAGCAAGTAAAACAGTAACACTTTCTTATTGTGCTCTATCTAGCTATACATGACATGCAGATAGTGATAAAGTCTTTTTTTTTTTTTTTAACCCATGAAAGAAGAAATCTACACAGTTAAAGACTCCTGCAGTTTGTTAGTATTACATGCCATTTGTCAATGTCG
Organism: Tringa tobata; assembly: GCA_033628505.1. Lineage (NCBI taxonomy): Eukaryota > Metazoa > Chordata > Aves > Charadriiformes > Scolopacidae > Tringa > Tringa tobata. Next base: position 2,781,812 of record JAHREE010000278.1, read on the forward strand.
GCTTGCAAACATTTAGCAAGGCATTGCCAGTCCACTTTAAAATCCTAAATTGTACATGGCAATTTACTTTCCAACCATCTTTCCACTGAATAAATGTAGCTGCATTAAGCTACACTAAAGTTAAGCTCTTAGGTCACTTTGTTATTTTATGAAGTATGAAAACCAGTTCTTCCCTACAATCCAAACCCTTGATATTTTTTTAAATTAGTTTAGGTAGTACAGCAAGACACCTGCCTCGGTGCTCTCCTGAACACCTATTTACCTCCAGACATTGTCCGTGTATAGATAGGGAGATCCTTGGCTGCCCGTCTTAGGACTTCTTGCTGGGATTCACCTCTAGGCTCTCTCTCTAGGGATTCCTTGTCTGAATATGATAGATGAAACTGGAATAATTTTTAAAACCAAAGATACGTTAGCAAATTTCAAGTTAAATAAGTATCTGTGGAGAAGTAGAGAGAAATAAATATTCATTATATAAAGATGGATTAACAGCACGTAGAAAGTATTACAGCAAATAACCCAGTGTTTCTAAGACCAGTTGCCATAAACCAAATTAGTGATGACAAAATTAAAATTATTTCTGATGTCTTATTCATGCAATGCTGAATGCCTCCAGAAGTAGTAAGTGACACTCTTCCAGAAGAGGATCAAGAGCTTACCATTCGCTTGAAATATCAGTTAATTTACTTTTGTTATATTCAATATTAGCTAGTGAATATCACCTAGGGATGTCACGTTTTAAGTGAAAGAAAATATGTTGCTAATAATAGCGGAAAAGATAGCTTTATTTCTCTTCCAGTGTCTGGCATTTTCCCTTTTAGTCTTTGCCACTGGAGAGTTGTTGTTCTCTTCACGCAGGTGTTAGGATGTGTTTCTACATCGGAAACTGGCTGAGAGAAGGAAGGCATGTGTGTCCTGTATGACAGAATAACCACGTCTTAACATGCTCCTGCATAAAAGGCAACTTCTGTCACTGCCCAAAATGGCAATAACAAACATTGCTCTAGTAAACTGCAGGGTAAAAATTACTGAAAGAGATGCCCGGTATACACAAAGTAGTCCAAGTTTCTTATACTCTAAAGTCCTCTGCAACACAGCAACACAGTCAGCTTTGTTGCTGTAGCTTCTAGAAATGGGCAGATGCCCAGGTCTTTGGTATCTCTATCAGAGAAACAGGATACAAAATCACCTCTGAAAAGAAGTCTGTATTTGGCAGGAAGAGTGGCTGTCCCTTACCTGTACTGCAGAGGCCCTCTGCATAGCATTTATGTCTACAGAAAGGCTAGTCATTACAGTAATATTATTTTTTTTCTAAATGAAAGTGATGCACATAAAACTAAGAAAGCAGACAGAAACATACAGTTAGGGGCCTATTCTCACCTCCGTAGAGAAGGCACCGCTCTACCTTCCTGACAAAGCTCACAATCTTCCAGCAGAAGCTGGAAGTTAACTGCTTAAGATGAGCTGGTGTGGTTTGCACCAGCTGCAGTACTCACGAAAATAAAACACAAAAGCTCTATCTGTTTTTCATTTTTCAATCGAGTATTTGCTACAGCCGAGAAGTCAGTTCAGTTAAGTTGAAAATACATCCTTTTACATTTACAGACTTCATCCTAGAAACCGAAGCCGAGCAGCAACTTAACATTACAAAATACCCTAATTAAATTTTAAAAATACTGCTCTAGAAGATTAGGAAAAAGACATGGAACAACAAAGATGTCACTTACTGCCAGCAACATTGTGTAAATTCAAAGAACAAAGACACACCACACATTGCTTTCTATAACCCAACTTCAATACTTTTAATATCCCATTTGACATTCTCCCGTAGCATTGTATGATGGCTTTGGAATCCCACTGCAATTACGAAGGATTTGTCAAAATGTTTTGGAAGTCTTCTATTGGCATCAGCCCAGTGATTTGAAAACCCTTCTAATTATCATTACAGTCACCATTTACATGCATATATTTTGCTATATAATTACCAAATAAAATAGACTCTTAATTTATTTTGCTCCTCTCTGCCCCAAGCTGTAGTAAAGACTGCAGTGTGAAATTCAAGGAAGATGCAATTACTTTGAATTATCTACTTGTTTCCACAATTACATATCTTATTACTGAATGAAAACTATTCAGAAAAGAACCTCCACACAACAGACAGTAGAAATCACAAACTATTTATTTCCTGTTGGCATGATAGTTATAGGAGCTAAGAGTTATGAGTCTGTGCTGAAATAAGTATTGGCTTTGTGGGTATTTCAAACTCCAGAACAGCCATAGCACGATTCCCATTGTCCTCAGAGGCTGCATGACGTAGCACCTGCTGAGGACTGTGGGGTTTTGGTACAAAGACAGGATGGAAGAGGCCAAAAAGTTGTAGTGGTTGTACCAAGCTGCATTGGAAGGATTTTCATCAAAGCTATTGACATTTTTCTCTTTTTTTTTTTTTTTTTTGAAAGAGTATGAAAATAAAGTACTTAAAAAAACCCCCAAAACTGTACTAAAAGCAATTATCTTAAGCCTACATCATATTGAACATGGTTTTGTATCTTAATATTCTGCAACACAACTGGATCCCCCTTCTTTAACACTTCTGTGGGGTATATATTCAGTTTTCCATGCAGCTGTTGTATACCAGCTGCCTTCCTGCTTAGCCAGCTGTGGCTTCCCAGCATCAGTTTACCTGTTGTGTGCTCATGCCACAACCTCCAAGTTCCTTCACACCAAAACAGCTGGGGAGAAGCTCTAATTCAGAGGACAACAGACAGATGCTGACAAGAAATTTAAGTCTTAAACAAATGGAAATACATTTTTTGCCCACATAAAAATATTATATTCCCATGCAAAGATTTAAGCTGCTAGTTCAAATAACTCACACTTTTCAAGTGGAGAGGTTTTTTTCTTCTTAATATCATAAATACTATCTAATTTTAAAAATCTATTTTAAAAAACTTTAAAACTTAGGGGGAGTGTAATTTTTTTTGGTCTTGGTCATTACACTGTTTGCAATCTGACTTACTCCTGTTAAGAAGCTGTAACTACCTTCTGTATTTTTCTACACAGTGTAAAACTACACGACATCAGAGTCTAAGTTATTCAACTACTACAAAATCAGGCATTTGACTAGGCTATTTCAGAAACAAAAGTTTATCTTACTTCTTTTGAAGGATTCATTGGTAGCGTAAAGATTGTTTTCCAATATGACCAGACGAACAGCATGAAAAATATGTGGTAAGCAACCAGGCACACAACTAAAATCAAAAAGGAACAGAATTAATACAAACAGACCAGTGATATTATAGTACTTAAGAACGGATGCCGTATGTATCACAGATAGTTACTCTAACAGATAGAAATACAGAGGCTCTTCAAAAGCTTTGCAACAAAAATATTGCACTGCAACTTTACATAAGACAAATACAGACTGTGTGGGGAAAGTCATGATACAGGCTACATATATTACAAAAGTCTGAGGGGAATGCTTAATAGCTTATTAGAGCCCCATAGCTATTTAGCAAGCACTCTCCCTTTACACATTTGTTAAATCCTATTCAACTGATGCATCTCTGCTTTTTAGCTTTATAAACAACGTAGGGAGAGTGCTAGCCATGCAAAAAAACCCAAACAAAACCCCCAAACCTTCCCGCTCAAAGGAAATATAGCTACCTAAACAACACCTAGAGTGAGGGGAATCTTTGAATGGATATACGTCTGATACCTGAGCAGTAACCCCAACCAGGTAATTTGTTTTGCTAGATTTTTAGGAGGGAGGACACTAAGGTGGTTTTTAAAAACCTGCAGGTTCTTTTAATTCAATTGTTCTTTAATAATACTTTGTATTTTTCACAGCCAGTGATTATTCTTAGATTTTTTTAAATACATGGCAGCCAACGTTAACCATGCTGAGTTGTTTTGCTAGAATACAGAAAATAACATTAACTTTTCCAAAGAGCCTGACATGGGTGGATAGGTGTTTCCATTGAAAAGCTCTCACTGTACTAAGCAATTCCCTACAGTAAATAGTAAATCCAAAACCTGTATCCCCTGATTAACTTGCTCTAATGTACAAGGAAGGGTATATCCTTGGATTTTTCTTCCTTGGGCAGAGGAGCAGCAAATAAAGGACAGCTAGGACAGCAACAGTGAAAAATATTATTTCCCTGCTGTACAGATGAACTCAGATCATAGAGAGCTCAAGGGTATATGGAAGCTACACGGTCAAATAGTCTTTACACAACTTCTATAACTTTACAAGATTGTCAAAAAACTTTATAAAGGGAAACTTGTATACTTTCACTACACAATCTGAAACGTTGCCCTGTATGGTTAGACCATGTTTTTATAAACGTAAAGCTATCCAGTGCTAGAGAATTCTCTGTAACATGTTACGGTTTGCATAAATGCAGGAACAGTAGCCAAGCATGTTCTTGTTTGTTGTAATTTTGCCTCAAAAGTAACACTGAATAAATGTTTCTGGTGTTGAAGTTTGTTTACTCAGAAAAGCAACAATACAGTAAATATTTATTCTTATTTACTAGGCAGTTAAAAAATAATAAACAGCTAACAAACAGGAGCAACACGGTACAAAGCCTTTGGCATGACAGGGGAAAAGAGCCATATGCCATGTCTAGAAACTCAAAAAAAAATCTCATCAGTGTAAGTGGTAGAACCGGACTCCACATCAAGCACAATAAACTAAATGACCATCTTGTTACCACACAAGCATCTGGCAAGAACAGTCCACATTTTTATCAGAACGTTTCTATCAACTCTAAAAAAACCCACCCTGATTTACTCCAACAAAATCAGTATTTTTTTTAAACAACAGTACATTCATGGCATAAAGTGAGGGAAAGGCAGGGGAAGTTACATCAGCTCTGTGCACTATGAGTTTACTAATCTGCATTTGCATTTTATCGTTGTGAGAATAATGGTAATTGTGATTGATAAGAAAATTCCTTTTTTATACATTAAAAAACAGACTACAGGAGGAAGACAAAATTTTAGCCTAAAGACATTATCCCATGTTTCCCCTTTAAAGTCTGCACAAGACTTAGGCTCTTCTTGTTTGCTCTTGCACCTCAGTTCTCCAATCTGGCCCATGTCCTGACCAGTCACTTCTCCCAGGTCACCTACCCACCATCTTCCCTGCGCCGCCATGGAGACCCTGGGTTACCCAGCTGCTCCACTGGGTCTGTAGGTGTTGAGAGTTCAACCAAAGAACCCTCCATTCCTTTGAGACAGGGAAAAAACTTTACACTTTTTCTGAAAAAAATTCTAATGGCATGTCCCTTGCTTGAAGGCAACCCATTTACAAATAGGCAGCATCGCTAGAGTTGCCTGGAAGCCTGCAGCAACCTGTAACAGGGCTGAGCCCCATTTGCCCAGTTTTTACCCCTGAAAACACTTGGGGCAGAAGCACAGCCCAGGAAAATTTCTCCTGCATGGCTGAAGCTCACCAAGGCTTTCAGTAGCTAAAAATAAGGAAATTTAATGTTCCCCAATGCATTTTGCTGATAATTCTAATGTGCTTCGTGAGCAATGCCTAACACCACAGTGGTCACACACACGCACAAACTATAAAGCAGCAAGACACTAGAATTATTTCAGAGTCTGCAGGTGCTGAAGTTTGCAGATATGCTTATGCACTCATGTGGGGTGATGGATCATAGGACAGCAAAAAGTTTTTCAAGCAAATGTTTCTAAATTGGCAAACACTTTTTCTAAGTGAGGGAGTCGCCAATGACTCAGTAAAACCCGCTGGAATTCCAGAAACATAAAAAGCATACAGTTTGTCTCCTAACTCCCAACTCCTTCCTCCTAAAGCTCCACAGCCACACGCTTTAGACTTCCATGCTGTGCTGTAGTATTAAAATAGCATCTGGAAAAGCAATCTAGACATGCTACAGCCTCAGGGTAAGAGCTCTAATGACAGCTAATCAGGCAGTTTTATTATCTTCTGAAAAGGTTATGTATCTGAAGGATTCTGTTTCTTCAAAGATGCCGGCTAAAAAGAAACTGCAGGAAAAAATCACCTCCCATTTAAGTATGCTGCACTCTGCACAAACACCTTGCTCAACTTTAGAAGTCCTGCTTTTATAAGTGCTTTCCTTGTTATGAGTAAAATTTTTAAAAACAGAATATAAGGATTATCTCAGTTGACACTTCAGAAAGCCAGTAAGAAGAGTATAAAGTTCTATTTGGAATGGCTAAAGCAATATCCAGTTGCAGCAAGATAATAAAAGGAGCTGAGGAACACAAAAAAAATTCCACTTTGTAAAAACAGGTTAGATCTGTGTGTCAATTCTACTAATAAACTACTATATTATCCTGATATATGAATTCTACTTATAAAAAGTTAATAAAAATCTTACCTTTTTCTCCAATATTTGTCATTGTCACTGAAAAATGAGAAAAAAGGAAAGAGTAAAAATGATGTTTAAATTACAAGTTATATAGCTGAGTATTTTAAACTTTTGTCTTTCAACCAAAGAGGGAAGAGTAATCATCAAACAATACAAGCTTAAGGCCAAACACTACCAAGCTTTTATGGTGTAGCTGTGTACATTCATCACGAGAATACATAAAAAATTAAAGCTGCTGCCAATTGCTTATAATGTTTTCTGGCTCCCACTCCCAAGCTCAGTTCCTGGCAACGGAGCACCTCCTTCTGCCCAAGCTTAACCCAAGAGATGCCATCTCTGAAGAACAATTGCTCTTCAGAACTGTGGTCTTCCTTCCAAGTTCCATTGTTTATGTTCTGTTCTTGAGGCAGGGGCGTCAGGCTTCAGAACTGATTCTGCCAGCAATACTCAGTGATACCTTCAGTAGGTCTCTAAGGCATAAAACCCAAAAGTGAACAGAAGTTGCATTTCCTTTAAGAAACTGTCCACGGATTATGGGATTTGTAAGTAAGAAAGACAGTGAGAAAGGTGCGAGTATGTCAGGCAAGGAGTGGAGTACACAGATATCATGGATCAGTCACCGCATTTATAAAAAGAGAAGAAAACTGTCTCTTACACCTACATTCCACTCTTGGTCACATTATTTACAAAAAATAAGCACCCCACAACAGACATACCTCAGAGAAATCAAAAACTCCCAGGTGTTCAAAACCTCTTCCCTTTCCACCCAAACCACTCCACCACACATCTGTCCATCCCAATTAAGCAGTCTACAAACTGTAACATACTGACACCTACAATTGTGAGCAAGAGAATATCTGCTCTTGTTTTCCCAACAAAAATGGTTACACAAGGCTGGTCTTCAAGCAGCAGGCACAAGGCAACTCCTACTGAAAGGCCAAGCAGCCATGCCATCCTACTTTGATGTATTAAACTCAGGCTTGTTGATAGAGTGAGTCACTATTTAAGCATACCTTGCACAATGCAAGGATGTAATGTGGGACCAGTGTGGCTCAACACTGCAACTAATGCTCTGGAAGAGTGAACATTCATCAAGTTTACAGATGACACCACCATGGAGACACCAGCTGGTACGCTCATGTGCAGGACTGACATCCAGAGGGACCCAAGACAGGCTGCAGGAACAGGCGAATGGGACCTTAGGAAATTCAGGGAGGACAAAGGCAAAGTCCTGCACCTGTAAAGAAACACCCCCCTGAAATGACACAGTCTGAGGACGGCAGGGCTGGGACAGCTCTGTGGAAGAGGCCACTGAGGTGCTGGTGAACCGTGATCTGAACATCACTCAGTAGCACCGGGGCAGCAGAGAGGGCCACCAGCCTTCTGGGCTGCATTAGCAGGGGCACAGCTGAACAAGGGAAGGGACTATCCCCCTCTACGCTGCATTCGGACCACATCCAGAACATTGCCCCCAGCTTTGGACCCCCCAGTACAAGAAAGACACAAGTCTAAGGGAAAGCAACCAAGCTGGTAGGGACCAGATCACTCATCCTCTGAGAAGAGGCTTGTTCATCTTGGAGAAGACACAGCTCCAGTCCTCTGGGAGGACCTAACAGGACCTTCAGAGAGGCATTGAGGAGGTGGAGCTGAGCTCTTCACAATGCCACAGGGTGAGAGAACAAGAGCCAGTAGGTATAAGTTGAAATGAGAGGATCAGATTTGATACAAGGAAAAACTTTTCCACTGGAGCAAGTTGTCCAGACATGTTGAACAGTATCCATCTCTGGAGCTTTTCGAGACTTGACTGGATAAAACCCTGAACAATCTGGCCTGACCTCACATGAAACCCTGCTTTGATTAGGAGGTTGGACTAGATGAGCTGAGGTCCTCTCAAACATGAACTATTCCACGACTCTGTTAAGTCTATTAAAATGAAGATTCAACTACAGCTCTACCAAAATGAGCATCTACCTCACCTGAGTAAATAACCACGCTTATAAAGTTCTTCACAAAATCCAAAAGACACCTAGAAGTTGCATAAGCCACTATAAAGAAAAATCTATTCTGCCCTCAGTTTTCTAGTAGAGCCAAGAGAAATATTTAGGGCTTGATAAGCCAAATATCCACCTAGACAACTCCCAGAGAGAAGCTGAGGGAACAGGGATACACATTTGACTCTGCTGAGAAGCAGAGATGCTGCAGTACAGTAATGCACAAGAACTGTAAAACTGTAAGTAAACAGCCATCCACCAGAAAAAACCCACAAAAGACATCTTCAGAATCGATGTGTAATTTAGAAGTGCTGGAGCTCTCAGGTTAGGTCAAACCAGCCAATACACAAAGGCTGATTTTCTTTCTCCACTAGCTATGGTCAGCAAAGTGTGCAGAAATTTTGCCAGTCTTCTTGGAGTAACTACTCTCTGCTAATTAAAAAACTGTAGCCAAGCATTCATTGCAGCATCACCAGTTTCAAAGTAAAATGTACTTAGAAAATCAACCTTTCACAGTAATTTGTGGTATTTTTCTCTCCTAACAAGGGAATGGCACAGAACATTTCTGTGAAAGCAGTTGTCATCTTTCTTTCCCACTTAACCCTGGGTAAAATGTATTAATTGATATGTTCGAGACTTTTAACTTTTCCACGTCTGTAAGAAAAGAACCAATAACACTAATAAATGCAAATTTATTAATTTCTACCTGACTGCAAGCCTACAGCTTTTCAAAATCTCTGTCCCCTCCGGGATGAAATGTGCTCTTCAAAGTCCATACCTGCTCGGTGAACCATCTTTTCAGCTTTTGAGGTATCTAATTTGGAAGCCAAATGTTTCTGACAGTCAAGAGCTGCAGACCATGAAGGCTAAAATTTAAGTGCCCAATTTAAATTGGGGGTTGGGGGAGAAGCCTTTACAAATCAAACTCTCTCTTAAATTTCTCTTAAAAATTAAACTTTCTCTATTTGTAGAATGCCCACAGTATAAAGACTTCTTAGGGTAACCACAACATGCTTATAATTCTAAAATCACACCATTTAAGTGCATGGAGAATAATTTTCTAACATGAAAAAACCCCTCTAATTTTGAATTTGATCAAAGAAACATTTATTTTCCCCCACCTTCTGAACAGCACTCATGACATATTTATTTTAACCAAATTTTATATTTTTCAGTAGATACAGTGATACAGCTTTGCTATATGATTCAATAGTATTTGATCATATAGATTTCTGTGAATCATTTATATCAGATCTTTCCTGCAGTTTTCTCATTTCGCTTCCAAGGGGTTATATTCATTGCTGGCAGTGCACAGAAAAGTAGGTCAGGCTGTGCATCCTGTCATTAAATGCTGGAAATTCACTTACTGGTAGTCAAATAGCATATAAATAATAAGGGTAAAAAGCATTTATGTCTACAATGACTAAAATAAACGCCAAGCACACGCCAACCCCAACCATTAAGCAATTTCTATAATCTGGGAGAAAACAGAGCAAAACACTCGGAGGGAGGAATGGCATGATGCTCCCGTATACTCAGGGATGCAGATAATTATAAAACCGTGACCTGCCTCCAAGAAGTCATTAAAAAGTTACAGGTCTGTTCGCCCATGATACTGCAGGGGCCAATTTCATTAAGAAGCTGCCTTCCACTGCTAAAGCGTCAGGATGCCGATTACAGCTCAGTACCAGCAGACCAGCACATAATTAGAGCCTCTCTGTTTCATTACGCAGCTTGCAGACGGTGCTCATCAGAATTAGGGATCGGACTGGGACATACGCAGGACTTCAGCCAAGGTAGATGCCAATTTCCTGAGCCACAAACATCGTTCCCTGCTTGCCCTGAGCCACAGGCAGCCAGAAACAGGAACAGCACATTCAGTAGTCAATGCTGCTGAACAGCCCGCGCTCGCAAAAAACAGCAGTGACCAAGGATAGAAAATTGTGCTACAAAAGATAGGGTGAAGTCCAGGATGGAAAGGACAGCCAGAGAAGGCTGGGGAATTCATCCCACACTTACTGGTGGTCTTCCTTACTGGGAGAAAGCCATGAAGCGTTGGGAATGCTGCCTTGGCAAGCAAAGAGGCACCATGGTACCTCAAAACTGCCTGCTATGACTCCATCACCAAATTAGTTTGCCAAGAAGAAAAGCCACATCACGAGGCAGCTTGCACTGGGACAGACCTTAATTCAGTGACAGAAATGGATTTCCTTGAAATGGATTTCCTTCCCTGCAAGGATTTCCTTGCAGTTCAATTTTCTTGAACTGCAGCTCACTTTCTCCATAAATCTCTATTAGCACTCACCCGTAGAAAATTAAGTAGGCAACCATCTCCATGTAGCTAGAGACATGGCAGGACACACTGCTACCACAAAATCCAAAAGATTTTGGAAGATAGAATGAATGTCAAAAATTTGCATTGGTTTTCTAAAATTAAATTTTCCTTGACTTCAAAACCTAAAAATCAAATTCCCAAACAGTAAATGTAAGGTTAGATTTAAAAAAAAAGACTGGAGAAAGCAATTAAAGCTTTGATGGAAGTGGACTTACAAAATCTTGCTTCCGTATTTTATGTACGTTTTCAAAATATTTAAAACTTTGGGATGGGAAAATAAGATATATCTGATTCAGAGACTCTGCAGCCACATCTATAAATAGCTGTTTCTCTTAAACTTTTATAGAGTTTAACATCTTGGATCTGATTCACAAAACTAAGTACGTATTTTATCTTTATAGCATACTTGAAGCTGTAAAACACCGATCTATAGACGCAGTTTAACTCAGCTCTCTGTACACATAAAAGTGTTTTATAGTTGTGACAAGTGTTCTATCCTTGTCTGCAGTAGTCCTTTAGAAAAAACATCAGTGCTTGCAATAAAAACTGCCTCTTTGCCAGACAGAGCAGTGATTTGCATTGATTCGGAGTGACAAGGTGGAGACTCCGCCACCAGTGCTTCGCTTCAGGACAAGAGTAACAGAAATATTTCTAGGAGATTTAAGGTTGGCTTAAGTAGCCATCAATAACCCATACGTTTGGATTTGACAGCATTTTTGAATGTTTTGGTAAATTCATTTTAACCCTGTGCCCATCAAACCACATCACCACCCACCTACCCAGCAGCAAACTGCCGTTTGGTACCTTTAAGTAAGGTCACAAACCCACCGCATTTGGATTGAGTTGGACTAAGAATTGGTCTAATCTTTCTTCTTCACAGATTTCCCATTTACTTTCCAAGTCACAAGGACTAAGTGAAGACTGAAGACTACTTCTAGAGAACTTGTATGACCAGTCCTTTTTAGCAAACAAAGAGTACGCCCTGACACGAACATCTATTCAAGCTGCTATCTATCAAGCAGTGTTTAATCTTTAACTGAAAACACAATCTTATCTAATAATTATCTCTTCATCATAGACCTTATGTTCTCAACCTAAAGCCACGGTTTAAATTTCGAGGCACAAAACTTATAGGTAGTACACTAGCCACTACATGGAGACATAACCAGTCCCACTTAACACAGATTTCGGTTCAATTTCAGCAGTGGAGAACGGCAGCCGCCTCTGAAAGTCTGAGAGAGAAATCAACTGAGATTTGAGAAATGCACAGGAGTACTGCTGGCTTAAATTCAGCAGCCCATTTTACTTCAGCTGCCAGGTTTGAAATGTTTCTGAAATTAACCAGGGATCTCAGAAGAGGAAAAAAATGTGGTGTTTGCAAAATACAGTATAAAAATACCTATTTGCTTTGATCAAAGTCCTTTGCTACCTTAGCAGCCAATGTACAGACAGGGTATTTAACTGTTATTTGACAATAGCCAACTGTAGCGTTAAAATGCACTTATATTTCTATAGCCAAATGTAAGCTGTAGATGATTACAAGACATAAGCAGCAATTACCATAAATCCTTTGATCCATTTGGAGAACATACTGAGGAAAGAGCTCAAATCCAGCTGACCGAATCTTGGGCCTCACCTTCCCCCCTTCAACATCCCCCCTTTTTCTTTTCCTCTAGCAGCTTCTATCTCCATATTTTCTGCCGCTTCTGGTCCCCTGATGACACCATGCCATGCCTACAGGGCATGCATTAATTCTGCCTCTAAACCGTGATGAATTAAGCAGCTTTTTATCTTGCTGTAATTCCATTCCCCCAATGTTACACAGAGTCAAAATCCTCGATTCAGCACTAATCAATCTGATCCTCCAGCATAAATCTGTCACGACCATTAACATCTTTAGCAAGTGGGTAACATTCCACGTTCCTCTGTTCCACACCGAGGTTAGCTGTGGACAGATCTCAGTCACAAACTCTACTCCAAACCCAAAGATATGGCTTACGAGCTCTCCTGACCGTATTGTGAATGTCCTGTTGCCCCCCTCTTCAACTGTGCTAAGTTACCTATTCTTTTCCAATTCAGGCAAATCACTCACCAGGTGGCAATCTTTCCTCCCTTTTCCCTTCACTGAGGTAGTCAGGAAATGCTTATTGCTCGTTTCTGTGCTCCACAGCAAATCTATTTTCCTTCTTCAAAATTAAAAATTCAAGCTGCATTTTTGGACAGGATTCCCTGAGCGAGAGCATTATCCTTAGAATTAAAATCAGTGACATGTAAAAGTGGATCAAAACTGAACATATACAATGTCAGAAACTGCAAGTAAGTACTGGTTTTGCCTTACCTAAAGCATGGAGTGGACAACTACTCTTAAGTCCCTTATAGTTCTACTAACCCAAGTTAGAGATACACCTAAGAAGGAAGATGTAAGACTAATGATTTCCTTCGCATATAGTTTGCTGATTCAAGTACGCATTTTCTGAGTACAGACACATGGATGCAGGCGCTGGGGGAAAGAATTTCATTTGCACTTCACATCACTGTTGTTCCATACATCCTAGGCTGAAATTTCAGTAGGCTTAGCTATCGAAGTTCAATGTACTCATCATACATCGCCACTATTTCCTCATCTGTTTCTGAGGAAGAGCAACAAATCTGTAATCCTCAGGTTTTCATAAACACATTCATTTTTTTTTTTTTTTTAGGCAAGGAATACTTAAAGGCCATTAATTTTAAACACAAAGGAAGTTATTTGGGGAAAAAAGACAACTACTATTGCCAGGCAGGGGTTCTGGGATGAATGGTAGAATGTAACTGGATTAGAGAGGAGCAATTTTTAGTCAGGGGTTTTAAAACCAATTCATTTACACATTTAATTCCAGTATTCTATAACCAGCAGGAAGAAGGTAATCGTTTCTCATTTTCCTTAAAGGTTAAAGCAGCACGAGCACTTAATTGAATCCACTAATAGAAGAGACAGAACTCGGGACATGGTAATAGTAAAGTTACAAGTTGCGGATTCCTTCTTCTGTTTCTAAAATGCTACTCAATATGGTTACTTTGCAGCTTTAGGGATGAAAGGGATCACCTCAGTCGACTTTTTCTTCCTTTTTAAAAAAAATTACAATCTCCCCTCCTACAAGGCTCAGTTGAAACAGCCAAACATATTTAGAATTCTACATTTGAAACTCTTCCTCATTAATGAAAGCTCCCGTAAACCACTCGCATTACAACAGTGCAAAGTCCTTGCTAAGTCCTACCGCGCCACGGTTAACGCTGTTCCCTGTACGTTGTCATTAGCACCAGTGACAGCAAGCTGCAGTAAAATAAGCAGCGATGTATGTCCTTTCCAGCAGTCAGTGCTGCAGGAATACAAGATGCACCGAGCAGACAGGCTGGCTTCAAAGCGCTGAAATGCTCGCAGTCTATTCCTGCCGTTGGCTTTCGCTCTCAGAGTTGTTAGCTATTCCTTCTGTTGTTTACACTAAATATTCATTAGTAAGACAAGACATAAGTTTATTTTATCTTAATATGCCAAAAGCGAGGGAAAACATCCAGATATAGATAAAAGATGGAATTAGTGGAAGTCGCGGAGAGCTATTACGCTGAATTCAAAAACTGGTGAGCAAGGCAGAATGGGGAAGGGAGGGGACGGTGGTGGGGGAAACAAAAATAAAATCCCCTTTGTTCTTAGGAAGGAATACAGTAAAACACGTTTTAGCAGAGCCTCAGGATTCCCTCTTCCTCCCCTCCCGTCGCAGGCCTTGAGTGGTTCTCAAGGAATAATGGTACCATAGTTTATAGCTTGAAGCAAGTTTCAAACATACCATTTCCTTAAGAGGTACCCGCTTTCAGATATGCTAGAACCTTTTCCTCTGGCATACAGAAGAAAAAATACAGTAGATAACTCAAACAGCAGCACTGGAATCAAGCCTAGTAGACTGTGTAAGCATCACAGGGATGTTTATGTTAGGACAGATATTAACTAAAGACGGTCACTTTCCTCCAAAACACCCTTGCCCTCCTCGTGTCAGCTTACAGCTCCCCTTCCCAGGCTCGCTCAGCCAACTTCTCCCACAACCTTCCAGACAATTCTCTGCCTTGCGCTGGAGGCAGTCCTCCTCTCCTGAGGGCACAGAAACTGAAGTCCCAATTTCTAGTTGAAAAGCAGCATGTAAAACTAACAGATTTGAATATTGTCAGTGAAAAAAAAAAAAAAAGATGTAAAAAGCCCACCTCCAATATAGGAACCACACCACGTCTTGATACCTCCCTCCAAAACAGAGGTGCTAGGTCTGGCAATGATTTTAATGTGTCAACTGCTCAGACAAGCATCTGTAGGACAAAAATTTTATCACAGTCTTCTTTTTTTAAAAAAAAAAAAAAGGAATATCCAAAATTAGGTACCAAACTGCCAAGATTTTCAACATGAACAGCTGAAGTCTGGCAAAGTTATACAGCCATACAGAATCATAGAATTGTCTTGGTTGGAAGGAGGATCATCAAGTCCAAACACCAACCTAACACTGCCAAGCCCACCACTAAACCACGTCCCTCAGCACCACGTCTACCTGCCTTTTAAATACCTCCAGGGATGATGATTGCACCACTTCCCCAGGCAGTCTGTTCCAATGCCTGACAACCCTTTCAGTGAAGAAATTTTTCCCAATATCCACCCTAAACCTCCCCTGATGCAACTTGAGGCTATTTCCTCTTGTCCTATCTCCTGTTACATTGGAGAAGAGACCGACCCTCCCCGCGGCTACAACCTCCTTTTGGGGAGTTGTAGAAAGTGACAAGGTCTCCTCTCAGCCTCCTTTTCTCCAGGCTGAACACCCACAGTTCCTTCAGGTGCTCCTCATAAGACTTGTGCTCCAGACCCTTCACCCCGTTGCCCTTCTCTGGACCCGCTCCAGCACCTCAATGTCTTTTTTGTAGTAAGGGCCCCAAAACTGGACACAGCCCTCGAGGTGGGGCCTCAACAGTGCCCAGTACAGGGGGACCATCACTGCCCTAGTCCTGCTGGCCATGCTATTCCTGATACAAGCCAGGATGCTGCTGGCCTTCTTGGCCACCTGGGCACACTGCTGGCTCGTATTCAGGAGGGACTCAGCTTGAGGTGGGTATTTTCCCCTCAGCGCTGCTCCTCGGACAGACCTGAAACGCCCAGTAACCACCGTGCCCCTACCTCACCCACAGCAGAGGGGGAAAAGGGGGAGACAACCCCCAAGGTGTCTTCCTGCTCCATTTAACAACACCCAGCCGGCTCCACCAACTCAAAACACCCCGCGTGACGATGAATTATTATTACAATTTGCCTCAGGCTACCGAAGAGCTCAAGGGGCACGGCGGGGGAGGACTTTCCCAAGGAACTGGAGACCAAAGGCGGCCCAAATGGCGGTGGGGGGGGACGACATGACACGCAAGCACGGAGGCCCAGCACGACTCTGAAGGGGACC
>JAHREE010000278.1:2798263-2857763 GCA_033628505.1 Tringa tobata
GCCCTGAAGAGGGGAAGGGCCCATCGAGAGGCAGAGGCGTCATGGAGCCATGGGTTGGGTTGGAAGGGACCCTAAACACCATCTGGTTCCAACCCCCCTGCCCTGGGCAGGGACACCTCTCTCTAGACCAGGTTGCTCAAAGCCCCATCCAGCCTGGTCTTGAACCCCTCCAGGGATGAGGCAGCCACAGCTTCTCTGGGCACCCTGTTCCAGTGTCTTGCCACTCTCATAGTCAAGAATTTCTTCCTTATCTCTAACCTAAATCTCCCCTCTTTCAGTTAAAAACCATTACCCTTCATCCTATCACTCCCCATCAAGAGTCCCCATCTCTCCTGTAGCCCTTTTAGGGCTGGAAGGGGCTCTAAGGTCTCCCTGGAGTCTCCTCTTCTCCAGAACAACCCCAACTCTCTCAGCCTGTCCTCACAGCAGAGGGGCTGCAGCCCTCAGAGTGTCTTCATGGCCCTCTCTCCAACAGGTCCATGTCCTCCTTATATTGGGAGCTCCAGAACTGGATGCAGTGCTCCAAGTGGGGTCACACCACAGCAGAGCAGAGAGGCAGAATCACCTCCCTCACAGTCCCCTCAGGGTCTGGTTGCCCCTGGCCTGGTGGGGAAGGAGACATTCCCACCACCTCCCTTGAAGTTTGGTGCCAGGCAGTGGAGCAACTCAGCTCTTTACACAAGCAGTTACGGACCTCAGGCATCCGGCATGTTCCTCTGGGTGCTACCTGGCTGGAGGCACCAAAGATGCCTCCCCCATCTAACGCCCGGTGCCCAGGTTTTCCTCCAACATAGGGATGGGGATGCTTAACCCCCCTTGGACATACTTGAAAACCCTTGTTTAAGAAAAGCGCTGCCTCATTTGCAAACAATGTTTTTGGCATAACACATAATGAACAACGAGCATTGCAGGCCGCCGTGTCGCAGTGCCCAAGAGACCACGGTGGCCGGCCATGCTCATGGTGGATGTTTGGCCAAGGGAAGGTGGCCTGAGGTTGTGCTGACTCACTCCTTCCCGAAAAGGCTTCATTGTAATGAGACGCTTGTGAAATGTCATAGTAAGCCCAGACGGCCTTGCAGTACGCTCACCCAAACTGCTGCTGAATTATCCTTCCAGAATTAGAAATGCCGAGCACGGCCCCTAGTACTTCTGCAATCTGCTGGAGTCTTCTCAGGGCATGGGCAGCACGGCGGGGAGGAAGAGCCGGGTGATAAAAATGTGTCTGGACTTGGAAAAAAGGCTGGTATAACGTCACGCACGGGAGACTAGGCATGAAGCGAAGCGATCACAACCTGGAAGGCGTACGGCTGCCATTGATCAAAAACAGGCTGCGCGAGAGAAAGGGAAAAACAGAGAAAATACGACAAAAACAATAGTAGATGCGCTGCCAGGTTCCAGAGTATGAAACAGAGTTGTTAGCGTGGTTATTGAAGAGACAGAAAAAGAAGTTGACCATATGGCTGTGGCGTTTTTATGTAATGCAAAATCATGAGCCCCTCATTATTGTCAGATTAGGCTGAGGAATTTCAGTTAGCCACGGCGAACCGGGTGAGCGAGCAATACAGAATGATACATCAAGAGGAATATTAATATCCCATGGCAGTAAATTATCTTTACCAGAGACAAAGGCTCGTATATCATTGTGAATGGCTCATTGAAACCATCTCTGCAATGTATAGTTATTAAAGAAGAGAAATGAACAAGATATGATGCCACCAAAAGATTGGAATATAATAACTTAAGATTCTGCATAATGGGGAGTTATGTATTATAAGTTAAAAAGGTAGAGAAACAGTGAATGGTACTGGAAAACTAGATTTGATATTCCTATGCACTATATTTCACAAAACGGGGAAAGGGACCAAAACCAATGTGACATAGACAATAAAGCCATTTTATTTTACCTGTAGTTAATTACGCAAATCATGACTAATGCCAACATCTTAATAGAATATTTAAAGGATTTGACTTTAGTATGTTTAATGAAAACATCCAGGCTATTCAAAACAGATTTTAGAATCATAAGGAACAAAATTACCACCGCTTGAAGGCATACCCCATGCTTTTCCGGACTAAAGTTAAAAGAAGACGTGAAAGCAATTTAATTCATTTGATGGAAATCCCTGACAGTGACCTCTCTCAGGTACAAAGGATAACGCATCTAATGTGTTGTGTGTTTCCAGGGATGCACAGCTGTACCACGATAAGTCAGCACCTGGGAACTCTATGTATAAGGCTGAATTAATTTTTGCATCGTACTTGGGGGCTATGAAAAAGCTTTCTCCTATAAACAATTTTAAAATGCTGTATGCGATAAGGGGCTTATTAACAACACAGGCCAGGGAAACACGGTAAATGGTAGAGAAGACTTCTTAACATAACAACTAATTCCTTGAAATAAGAGTTGTTATTATACAAGATTATGTATATAGAGAGGTGGCAGTTTGCCAGAGATGTGGGAATAAAAAGATGATGTGTTGCAAAGACCTCAAATTGTATCATACAATTTCTGGTCAGAGGCTTTTAATCTCTCCTTCAGGGAAATGGACTTCTGTAGTCCAGATTTCTAACTTTTCCATGGCTACTACTACCCTCTGCTCACTGCTCAGAATACACAATAGTCAGAATGTTCTTATTTAGCATGCAAATAATTACATTGATAGTAATTATTATAGCATACTCTTTACTCAAGCTCCAAAATCATGGTCATTCTAGTTCAAAATTAGCCCATTTGGTATGGGCTAAATTTTGATTTAGCCAGGACAAAAAAAGCCTGCTTTAACCAATACTCCCAATTTCCTTGGAGCATCCTTTCGTCAGAGAGCTGTGAAGAATCCCTCTCTCCTACCCTCATGCTGGTGGAACCCACGGACAAGGACATGGGCTCCTCTCTTGCTGCCCTCTGTGTCCACAGGTCCTTTCCACTCCCTCCATGACTCTCTGCACTCTCCAGGAGAGTAATCAGAGACCCTTTCTTCTGTTCCTTTCCTCCTCCTCCCTCTGTGATACTGGTGCTTGTATGAAATGTTCACAGCAAAACAATAGAGGAAACAAAGGTAATTTACTGGCTTTTCTTCTTGTCAGGAGCTGGGCTGAAGGTAGCTGGGATTTAAGGAGGAAACTGGAGTGTTGGCACATCAAAACACAATGTTTTGGTCTTAAGTGGTACCACTCAGCTTTTCCCCATTGCTGGAGGATTTTTGGTACCCTGGCATGCAGTCCTAATAAAAAACCACTCCCGGGCAAGTCAAGGGAACTGTGCTTTGTTGAACCAACTTTAGATGAAGAATTACATTGTACTTCTAATTTATAAGTCAAACTAGTGGTAGAAATTAACATTAGGCAGTCAAGATGAAAGCACACCCCCACGTATTTAAGTGTGTGTGTGTTAGAAAAAGAACATAATATATCCAAGGGCACCATCTGCTGACAGGTTGAGGGTGCCAAACACTTTCACGGATTTTCAGACATAGGGGAAAATACTGAACATTCAAACCTTACATATATTAGAAAATACGGATATTAGTTTTGGCTTGATTTTAAGGGGAGTTCTACAAATTGGCATTGCTACCAATTAGCTTTGTTTCAGATTCATTTTTGAATAGTAAGCTTTTGCTCTGATTCTTTTCCTTCTGCAAGTATTAGTCTGGAGTTCTGCTAAAAACTGTCTTGAAAGTGTCCTCAGTGGGACAAGACAGCAAGACAAGAATATTTTACATAAAGAATATGACACAATGTTGAATCCAAGCAAAGTGAAAAATTCCTCTACCATATTTTCCCCCCTCATTTTGTTTCAAAGCATCCTTACCCTGATACATAGGTGGAAAAGAGGAGACCAAATAACTGTAGAAAACCATGCTGCAAATCGCCATTAAATAGTATTTCTTTTTCCTCAGGCTGATAACTTTATTCTAAGGCGTAGAATGGACGCACCTGCAGTGGAAGTCATCTGTATCGACTCACTGTCAAAATGTGCAAGGAGGGAAACTGCCAGTGAGATTTTAAAAACCAGACCAGCAGGGAGCAGCTTCCAGTACCAGATATTTTGCTGGGAACTGGGAATTCTGAAAACTGAGCTCAAGCAAAAGTTAGTATCGCAAAGCTACCCAAAGCTGCAGGTGTAAGTTACCATTTTATCACAATTTACAGCTGGTCTGGACACCCGTCGGCAGTTCCAAAGCATCCAACTGATTGTCTTCTTATATTATTACAGTTTTCTTACAGAAGAGAATAAGAGCTGGTTTTACAAAAAGCTTTCATTTACGCAACTATGACATACCTTCGTTGCAGCACACAAATCTTCTCTGCTGCCAGGAATTTGATGGATTTTGAGTAAGGTTTTATGGAGCACAGAGACTGCTGCCTGTCCGAGGGGTGCCTCCAGAGCAGATGGCATGTCCCACTACCCCGCCTTGTTTTCACCTGCCTCTCCTTCCACTTCCAGCTCTTTAACAGAGAATTCTGTGGCAGAAAAGCAAAGCTATCTAAAGAAATGGCTGAAAGAAACCAAAAAGGATACTTTTTTGTGATGGTGAAATGCTCCAATTCAAAATACTTGTACATCCATGTTATGCAAAAAAAGCTGGTTTTACGACAAAAAAATTTGAATGATATACACTGCAAAGAAAATGAGTTTCAAGTGCATTTATTTTGAAATAAGAATATTATATGCATATATTCATATTTATATTAAATAACTTATTATTAAACATGAGGAAAAAATACTCTTAAAAACTAATCTGACACTTTCACATTCTATTTTATATTAAGTGACTATAGTTAGGAAATACATAGAAAAATGATAAAATTGTCTCAAGCCAGCCATAAAAGCAAAGTGCACTATTGCCTAGGGCAGTGGAGGAGCAAAATGATGCTGCTGCTTCCTCCACAGGGCGGATGACAGTGAATGAAGAAGAAGGAGGGGCACCCTTTCAGTAACCCCCTGTCCTTCCTTCCTTCCCTTTTTATTGTCCTTCATCACTGAAGGAGTAAACTGTGGGGTTTGCAGATGCTGACGAGAAGCAGCGAGACAGTTCTGCGTACCAAGATGATACATTGAATACCATCAATTCCCTAAATGATCACACAGGGATTGCAGCTGATCCGTGTTCGGTTGTGTCTTTATCCCGATCTATTTGATTTTTCTTGTTGTCAGTAGTTAAAGATGCCAAGGTAGAAATTTGGTAAGTATTTATCATGAAATATTAACTAAAGTAGCATCCTTCAAAAGCTCTCCAAACAAGCTTTTTCTCAGATAAAAGCCACACCTAGTACATTTTTTTTTTTTCCTCTAAGATTCCCAGAGTGGAATTTCTTAAAAAACAACTTCCTTTTCATTTTGACTTTTTAGCAGAGATAAATCTTATTATAAATTAAACATTTCTAAACTTAGGTGTGCATACACAAATAACATTTTTTCTACTCATGTGTGATGTAAGATGGCATTTGAGCAACATGTGCACTAAGTACAATTTTGACAAGTTTGCTTACAGATATTTGGAGTAAAAGAAGATTTAAAACCATTATTTTGGTTCTATTTTAATTGT
Source organism: Tringa tobata (assembly GCA_033628505.1). Taxonomy (NCBI): domain Eukaryota; kingdom Metazoa; phylum Chordata; class Aves; order Charadriiformes; family Scolopacidae; genus Tringa; species Tringa tobata. Next base: position 2,803,810 of record JAHREE010000278.1, read on the forward strand.
CAGACTCCACCAAATATTTGCCTTTCTGATATTTTAATGACATTAGTTTTAGCGTGTGCGCGTTCAGCTAGAAATATTTCAAGGCACAGATTGTTCCTAAACAGATACAGCCTTATTTAACATCCAGAGGGATGGAAGAAATACATGTTTGTGTGTGTTTGGGTTTAATTTGCACTGCCTAAAAATCACCTTGAAAGGGAGCAAGAAAAAACACTGCTACTGAATAGCAAAGATAAAATTTAGAGACTATGAAAACCAAAGGTAACAGTGTCCTTACCGCTGAATCAGTAACATCTGAACCGACAGGGCAGGAAAGGTCACGGTGGTTACTCCATATGGCCCGTGGTCTCCATAACCTTTGTAAGGCCCAATGTCTTTCTGACATTTGCTGCTTAATACTTTAAAAACATCACTTAGCGCGTGTTGCTCTGTGCTGCTGCATGCATTCATGTTTGGTTTGCTTTTTTGTTTGGACACAAACACAAGTTATTGATCTATTTTTTCAGATACTGCATTCCAGAGTAGCAAATTAAACAGCTATAGTTTCTACTCAGTGCCACATCTTACTTCACATAAAAGTGCACTATTCACAAGAAACACATGAAGTTTTACTCTACCAGAAATGTACCAGTGAATTTATATGTATGGCAATAAAATTTATAATAAATATTACAAAGTACATGTTACTTAACGTGAATTTGAACATTTTGACTTTTCTTCAACATACTGCTCAAAAGACATTTTAAAATCTCTACTATTTTTTTAAAAGGATAAATAAACAAACATCATCGTAAGACATTATAGTCCATACAGTACCTTTCCTAGGTAAATACCTGTCATTCACATTATAACCATCACAGCTTTACTCTTTTTAAAGTAACAGCTTTGGTGGCTTCTAAGAATTTAAATTGTACATTCAACTCGTATACAATTGTTTTGCTACTTAATGTATTCTCAGTCCTCATTTAGCACAAACTTTTAATAATGCTCTTCTGAAAGCAAATTCACCATCCAAGCTGATGTGGGGCAGTTTCTCTCCATTGCCAAAACGTTTGCCTTCCCAGGTTGAAAACTTATGTTTGTTTTCTTTTAAATGACAGACATATCTCAAATAATAAAAAATAATATTAAAAATGTATTCTTTTAAAACAAAAGACTTCTGCCAATCAGGTGATAGTTTGTCATTTAAATAAAATACTTATTAAAAGCAATTTGTTAAGAGTTGATGATCACTACATTAAGTCCTGTGTTTTCTACTGCAGCTGGAAGATTCACGATTCACCTGGGTTAGTTTGTTCTTCATTAAGAATTCGTAGGAATAAATAGTTCTAGCCGGTGCGGATAATCCTCCTTTCTTCCTTTATCTCAGCATATCTCGTCTCCGAAATTGCTTCCATAGATCTCTGAGGTGTTCACTGGTTACAGTCATCACACAAGAGTAATATTCCTTCCAACCAGACTTTGGAGTCTCCTGTGAAAAGTGAAAACATACAATTGGGAAAAAGATACCGCTCACTAAATTCTTCAACGCTACATTAAATTTTACTCAGACTCATACACACTAGATGTAAGTTGCAATATTAAAATCATGAAAGATCAAATACTTCTTACAGCTCAGAAGTACTTCTGTAAAATGAGGGTTATAAATCCATACACAGGTTAAGTATTCAGAATCCATCCTCACCTCACAGCACACCATTAGCATTCAACAATCAGCCTGCATATGTTAAAAGCTGTAAGAAAGGGCTTTCTCTTTATTCAGGTATGTCCTCCTCTCTCTCTAGTTTTTTCTTGCTTCTTCACATCAACACTATACTAAAAAATTCACTTCTAACACCAAATAAAAAGCCTAGAAAATTATCAATGCTCACAAAACGGCAGCATTAGCAAAAGCCCAATAGAAAACAGGGAGATAACCTGGAAGCTTCTTTATATTGGGTCACCTGAATCCTAAACCGCGTTGTAGTTTGACATTGTTGTATTAATTGACATTAATAAGTGCCTGTCGAATGGAGAGGAAAATCCCCCACAGGCTGGCCTGGGGGATTCAGCAGACTCTGTGCTGTCTGTAGTTATCACCGCAGCTCATCATTTCTTCTGCTATTCCAATTTATGTAATATAAATATTATATAGGCTGGGGAGAGAGGCTAAGTAAGGAACCGGCATTGTAACTGTAGGCGAGCCAGAAGCACTTACAAGTAATTCTAAATTGTAACCCATTTTAGAAACTAAGTCCAGCATCTGGAGGTAAATGGTTACAGTGTCAAGTTGAGAGATTGTCTGAGAGCTTGACTTGGTTGAAGTGAGTAAAGAAATTAAAAATAAAGCAACATTGCAATATATTAAAACCAGCCATTAGAGAGTGAAGCCTACATTTCATTCACTCTTATTACTCTTGTATAACTAAAAAGCATTATGCAGAAGTTGTAAATATCCAGAAAATAATCTAATCCACAGCAGTATATAGTCCAGATTTTAAAGGAAATATCAGAAACAATACTTACGTACATGAATAATTTACTTGAGATTTATGGTCAATCTTATATTAAAAAAAAAGCATTACTTGCAAAATGCATTGCATTATTTAAGGAAAGCACATCTGGTTGTTTAACCGGTGCTTTGAGATATGCATTTACTTTTTATTTTATGTAACAGGTTCAGAGAAATGTTCACGAAAATCAATAAAAGAACCACTGAAGTACATTAACCATTAATCTATTAATTTCTCATGTATGCAGTGCTGTTGTATCTACTCTCCACGTACCAAACCCATAGAAAGAACATTTCGTCCACATACTCTGCGATGCTCTCACATTTTGCTGGAACATTTTCCCCCCACTGTACCCAGGGACATTTTTAAGGTTCCAGCCATTTTTAGGATGGAAAGGTTGGGTTCTGTAATTTCCAGTTACTTTGGTGAGATGAGTCAGTGAGATGTGCCTATCACACACGTGCTGCTTTGTTTGCATTAGAGAAGAGGTAAGCAACAGCCTCTTCAACTAGTAAGTAACAGCTACTTCTGTGTGTTGTTTTTTTTTTTTTTAAAGCTCTCTCTTATGACAGATGTATTCAACTGCTGTACATTAGGAAAGTACGGAAATTAAAAGCTTTCAAAATATTAACTACACGGCATGTCTTAAGTGTCGCTCGACTGAATGAAGTATTTCTAGAAGGTGGTAATTTATCCTTGAAACGTGACTAGCAATGAGGTTCTGAATCCACGCTCGTCTGTCAGCTCTTTCTAAAAATGAAATTTCCTTCCCCAATCAGCCTCAAGTCTCTCTCTGTAAATATTAACTATTACTTCCTAAAAACTTCCTAAATCAGAAATTTAGAAGACTCACAAAATTCAGAACATCCAGAAAACAGTTCTTTTAATGCAAAAATCGTAAGATTTTCAAGAAGTTGCTAGGACATACAACTTACTTTCTAGGTTTACAATTGTGACATACAATATTTATTTTCAATACTGTGGAAATGAACGGAGCTGAAATTACAGCTTAACTATCTATTACAGGTTCTGAGCGCAGAGTGTAGCAAAAAGTACTTTCAGAGGGACTCGAATCCCTCCCGAAGTTGGCCTCTAGCATCATTTTTTTGGAAATTAACTCTGGAAGGGTTTTATTTAGCAATTTCCTAGTTAACCTGCCATAAGGTGTTCAAAGTAGAGCTCTTGGCTCTCTTTGGCAGTTCCGTACTCACGCATTTTTCCTCTTCTCCCTACAGCATCACAGAGGAGAACCTGCCCTGCAGGGAGAGCAAGGCTGGCAGAGAAACTCTCCCAGAACATCACCAGCTATTTGGAGCACACAGAGCTTCTACAGCTGTTTCCCCAAGGAGAGATTTTCATTATTTGTTAGAAAGGTATCCCCTTTTTTTTCTTTACACTAGTGAAGTAAAATGCATTAGTGCAATTTGGAGATACGTAACGTAGAGCACAACGTGCTGTCTATCCCTTTTCAGGGTGCAGATTCAAAGCATGGTGCAATCTGTGGTACCTGTGCCAACTATCTTCATCTCTTTCACCAGAGTTCTACGTTTACCACACAAAGTATATCAAAGCCCAGACAATGATCTGTACATTTATATTTGGAACAAAATAAAATTAAGAGTTATTGTATTGCATCTAACTTTGGCACATAATTGCCAAAGAGAGATTGCCAATCTGTCTTTATAAATCTCCACTGTAAATTTTTTTTTCCCCAGTTTACTCCATCTCAAGAGATGAATGAAAGAACTTATAGCCCAAGTTCAGATCTCAGATGTCCAGGTATATAAAGCTGATGCTTTTACCACAGCCTCTCTTTTTGCCACCAAGCTAATTTTATTTGCCTTGATTATTAGACATTAGATTCTTTTTTTTATTTTGTCACATTGCATTTTGTTCCAGGTGGTCACATACCCTCCACTGAAATTATTAGGAAAGCATTGTGACTGTGTAACATTTTGCCAGTTTCCCTGGAAAAATTGTTCCCTGTCTTGAAAAGTTCACTTTAAACAATACTTGAAATGCAAGTACAATGTAGGCTGTGGCAGAATTAGTGGAGACAAAAAGACAAAATACTCCTAAAAGAATGATTTTTAAAAAGATATGGGGAAGGAAAAAAGGAAGAGCCAAAAGTTTCAAAGAGATGAAATTACACAAAATTAATCTAAAGCCATGAATTTCTTCTTGTGTGACTGGTGGGTTGGTTTACTAAAATGTTGTTTTAACTATTTCATTAGTCATTTACACTTTCCCATTAATCAGGTGGAGAAACCAGACACTTTAAGATCAAGTTTCTTTTTCTGTTCCTCACATACTAGTACAATGCTTCCATACGTGAAGCATACTCATTTGTACTCATAAAGAATAAGTATCATTAAAAAAAAAGTTGAAAGTTAATCAAAATAATAAAGAAGTAATCCTGTGGGTGCTAAATTTTAAAAAAAGAAGAGTGTATGCATGTTAAACAGAACTCTTGTCTTCTTTCTACGAGGACAAATCAGCTGCGTATGGCTGGACGTGCCCCAGGCTCTCTTTACTGCTGAATTTCAAAGAACCAGCCTGTTCAAAAGATGTGATTTCACTGAGGAAAAAAAAAAATGGTATGAAGAGTCCCAAAGAATGCAATTTGAGATACATGACATGCCGTGCCAGAGGAACAGGCCAACACTTTAGATATATTCCCTCTACCTTACCCATCTCGCAGAGGGGTCTACAAAAGAAAAACATCAGTGGGACTGGTAAGCTGGTGGGCTACCAGTCTGCGTAAACTGACACACCGCTCATCCTCACAGACTTGCATTTTTTAAGCCAACCATCAACTCCAATAAACAGGATGCAAGAAACTTCTGCTTAGTCTACCCTACATCCCTTTCCTGTCACACTGTTGCACAATCAGGGAAGAAAGATTTAAACCAGCAGCCCAGCACAGTCACTGGCATACAGGTGCTCAGGGAGGCCCATGTGCTGATGGTCAGAGGCATCTGAAGATGGTTATTCAACAAGAAATCTCTGCTTAATATTGTCCCTCATGATTAAAACCAGAGGAGGAACGATGAGGCCCACTCACAGCAGACCACTGGCTGTGAGAACCTTGTTTGTCATGGTGTAGATCTCTTTGTTCCTCCCCCCTGCACAATGTCACATCTGGGACCTACGTGAGCTGTCGACAGCCTTCACAGCAACCACTGCAAAGTCCAGCAATACAGACATGAAAAAAAGGGCTGGCACCAAAACCTTTAAATTGCAAAGGAGCAAACTCTTGCTTTATGTAAGAAGAGAAATGTCTACTAACGCATTTCTGCTGTGTCTACCATGTGGCAAACAGTTTTACCATATGGCTACAGAATATGCACACCCCAGTTTTTACACTGAGACCCGCGGTACGATGTCAATGGTAAAGAATGACTATTCCAGCAGTGGACAGGCAGAGACAGCCACGGTGGTCACGTGTGGGCACAGTGCTGATTTTTGGCAATCGCTGGTACGACATTAAATTGAGATAAAACAACGACGTTGTTCTCAGAAGCGTAAGTGTATAAGTCAAAGCAGAATCGGGTTACCATTGATCTCTCAGGAAAATCTGCCTCTACAATCTTCACTGGTAAATACTCATTAGCTATAGGGACTGGAGAAAAAAAAAGGTCACAGGACAGACAGAAAACAGCAACAGGAACTATGGAAGAATACTTTTCCTTTTTTCAAACATGGCACAAAGTCGCAGCTGGCTTACACAACAGTGACAGCGCGAGTCGGCCCGTGCCAACTCCAGATTCAAACTCTGCCGCTTCACTCCAAAAACACAAGGTGACGCTTGGAGCTACCACACAGCTTACGGTCGGGAGAACCCAATTCCTGAATTTTTGGGACGGGGAAAAAACACAGCAGTGACAGTTTAACATCCAGCCATTCCTGCAGGCATGCCGGCACGCTCAGACGAACACATACCGTCAGTTATCTGCTATACAGCTCCTTCCGCACGCAGGATTTGAAAGTGGTGTATCTCTGTATGGGTTTGTAGCCCTGTGGAGCAGAAGATGGAGAAGTGCGCAGATGCGGACAACACGTGAAGGCAGCCAGAGGGAAGCGTAAGACAACGGTATCATGAAAATACAAAAAAATGGCTTTCAGTGACACATAGCTAGGAGATACAGCACAGTATGCCCTAGGTAAAAATTTTCATCATTCATTTCCAAAGCTTTCAGTTTAAAAATGGAATTTATAAGGGAAAGGGAAACTTCTTATGTATTTTTGAATTAAAAAAAAAAAGAAAGGAAATAACTGTTTTAAACCAAACAGCGAGCAAAAATAAAGCTTTTCATGTCTGCGCATTTTATGGCAATACTCTGACTGACCACTTGATGGCAGCTTGACATACCAGTTTGTTTCAAACTACTAAAACCAAAAAGGGTTTGAGATTATAACACTATATTCCAGAAAGAGAGAAACTTCATTTGATAAACTCTTTAAGACATTTACTTTTCAAAAAACACATCTAAAATACATTCTAAAATGAGTATTTATTATGTTCCTATGAGGGCTAGTACCTGACTCTCCCCAAGTTTATGGCCAAGATTTTAAAGAGGACAAAGCTGGTAGGTGCTGACTGACCTTTCAGAATTCCAGTTTCATTGGATTTGTGTAACTCTTTGCTCTTAAATATGTTTGCTTTAGTCAAGCTATCTAACTACAAAAAGCCCTTTTCTAAAATACATGGTCCTAGAACCAAGGTCTGTGATGTCCTCAGGATTCTTCTGGACAAACATTTTAGTAAAAACAACTTTTAAAAAAAATTTATTAAAAGAAAAGACTATTAGATGTTAATTGTAAAATAACATTTCAAATCATAGGCCTATTTTAAACTGTTATTTTTAGATGCATTTAGAGCAATAATCAGAGACTCCATTAAGTTGGGCAGACATTAATTGCAGGATACTTAACATTAAAATCAGGCTTTTACACTTTATGAACAGGTTCAAACTTCTCACAGCAACAATGCCCACGTTGCTATAAAATGCTGTGTAAGCAGAAGCTATAATGTTTTTAGCCGTATAATGGAACTGACTAAATCTTAATATGGATTCAAAACACAGTTATTAAACAAAGAAAAGGTTAGTGATTTGTTAGTTTTGATTTAGCACAAGACAACATTTGAGCCCTCCACGTTGTAGGAGCAAGAGGGTAAACTTTTACATGTTCTGGCCACACCAACTACTGTGTAACTTTTAACGAACAAACAGTAGGAGGCAATAAATGACACTTTCGGCCAATTTGTTCTGGGCAAAAGGTTCTTATGCGTCTTCTTCTTCTCAATCTAAACCAAGACTGGGGGCGGGGGGACTGTTCATTAAACTGAAAAGGCAAATTTTTGCAGAATTTTTACTACCCACTTTTGGAAAAGTCAGGTTTGTGTGACACAAAAACTTACTGGAAATTATAATTCCTAAGTTTGGTACTGTAATTATCTTGGAATACTACTGAAGAGAATGCACTTTTCTGAATAATCTAACAAGTCTGCGTGTAGAAATGTCTGAATATAACTGAATTATAGGACCAAATCATGATCATCTCCTATGCAATCCAGGAGATCTCTCATATCTAATTAAAATTAGACATATTTATGAAAGATGGTGCTATTCTTCTGAACATCCTTGGCTATTCTTTATAACCCTTTTACAGTCCACTGGAATATTGCCACTAGGCAAAAGAAAGATACATGCGTAAGACTGAATAATGTTGGATGATAAAGATTTTTAAGGGTTATGTGAGTTCTGTCATGCATTTTGTGAAATAGAAACATGTAATACATTTACAAGAATTACTTAGTAAGCAGACTGTTTTGGTTAACATACACTGCACACTTACAATTAGTAAACAATTAAAACATAGAGGTGAACATCTCAAAACAGTTATGAAACAATCATCATTCCCACACCAAAATAAAAGGAACTGAGGACCAACAGGGAAATAAGTTGGTTACAAATGTAGTGGTTGTTATCCAAAATTTGCATTCAATCATAATATTACGAAAATTACAAGAAAAGTATTAGACTCAAGAGCACAGACAGTTCTAAAATTATATTTAGGAAGATAACTAAAAATGACTAAAGTTATATTATAAAAAGAACATACTGAAATGTGAATTTAGAAACCATAATACAGTTTAAGATTTGTGTCTAAGGGATTAGGTTGCCAGTAAGAACACCACTTTACATTTAGTTAAAAATGTTAACACCTATCATATGAAGAAAAAAACCCCATGACTTTTATTGATCATACTCTAAATAAAAATTCTTGTGCTACTATAAAATTCTCTACTACACAGACCCTGAAGAGGGCAGCAGGGCCTATACATTCACTTAAAAGGCAAAGCACGATTTACAAGCTTGTTCCCTATGAAAGTTTTCTGGAAGTTATTTCCTGCCCTCTAGCTTCTTGTAATTTAATATATTGGATACGGGGTTAAACTATCAAAAGCTACTTTGCACTAGAATATAGCATTGTTCAGCACCACTCCACTAATTCTTTATTTGAAAATTAAAAATTTTCTGCTGCAACTCTTTCCAACAGTCATTACCAACACTTGGTATTTTAAATAATGCTTTTTAAAGAGCCAGTGGTCGACCTTTAAGTAAATTGCCCGGGTTTGAGAGACAAACTCTCTTTTCCCTGCAAACATTCCAGACATAATTGCTACCCTTGTTAAAATTCTTAATGCCAGTGTACCAATCCCACAATACAGAAGAAATGACAATATGTAGAGGACTTCTCATCTCCAATTTGGTTTGTGTACTATAAAGGTACATTATGTCCTCTATGTATTGCTCTCTAATAAAAAAATGAAAAAAATTAAGGAGTTTATCTTACAGACCGCTTCAGGATTTCTATAAAACATGTATCTTTAGATATACCTACTGTTGATTTGCAACTTAATGGTGCTACAGGTACTAAAGTAAGTAGTGGTAAGTAGTAAAATCAAGTAACATTACTATAAAAATTAGAATCCTTACCCTAAACCCTCGATTGAGTCTGTCTTTCATAATGCCGATAAATTCCTTATAACTCAACTGGTCGTCTCTGTCGACATCAAAAATCTTGAACACTGTGTTCACCAAATGTGGTGAAAGCTTCACACCTGTGGCCACATACACAGCACGTTTGAATTCATCTGCATAAAGAGAATATCAGAAGAAAAAATAAAATACATGAATTTAATCAGATTTTGGGCAATGAATTACGAAATACAAGTAAAACTTTTAACTTGAGGTTCACATTTAAATACTCAAAAAATAAGAAAATGTGAAAAACAAGGTTCAATTTCACAATTCTAAATCAAGTAGTTCATAGTTCAACTGATATAAATTGATAGTGCTTAATTGGTATCAATTATTTTACACAAAAGATAACAGCCTATATAGTATACTATATGTAATAAAAAATTAGAACATATAATTAAACCAATGTTACAGATATATACTGCTGGCATCTACTTAATCAACACAAATCAGAACCTAAGAAATGGAGCCCAGAGAAAACAGCATGCTCCTTTGGTAAGGCCACATGAGGTAGGACTATGCTAGTGTTACTTTGTCAGATCCATGAAGATACTACTTGAGGAGAGCACACAACTCTGACCACTTTACACATTGTTCTCCTCACTCTCTCCAAGCATCTCAACTGTTATATTAAGGATTTTATTCAGTATATACCTGCCTAGTTCTTTCAGCACCTACTTACTAATTTGTTCAAAAATTTGCCTCATCCCTCTTTGGACCTTCTGACGCTGTTTCCTTCCACAACCTTTGTAGAAGGCCAGATTCCAGATGCCCACTGTGTAAAGAAATGCTTTTGTTGCTTTAAACCGATCTCTTATGGTGTCATCAAGTACCTCAACTCCTGTAGGATTTGGTGACCACAGCAGGGGGGTTGGAACTTCAAGATGATCTTCAAGACCCCTTCCAACTCAAACCATCTTGTGATTCTCTGACTAACAATTCTGTGTTCAGCTTACCCACCACTTACATGACTCTGTAAAGCTTTATCATATCTCTTATGATATGATTGACCCATCTCCTCTCAAAGCTATAGTCATAGCCTTTTTCGCCTTTTACCTGAGACATTAGAGCTACTAACTAGGAATTACAAAGCATTTTTGTATTTTTTGTCAACAGTTTCATATATTTATCAGCAGATTTTTATAAAAATATGAATACTTACCTTGACCTATGGAACGACTTGCAAAATTATACATTTGCATTGCAATAGTAAAGTCTTCTAGGTTGTTCAAGAATTGGAAAAACGATCTAAACTCATCAAATGTGATACCCTAAAAAATAGATCAATATGCACCATAAGTATTATCAATAGTGATGACAACTGAATAAATAAACCTTACAGTCTAGTATGTCTACTTCATTTAAGAATAGATACTACACCCATTGAAAAAAATAGAGATTTACACTGAAAGTCAATAAAGTTAAGAATTGGAACCTCCTGAGGAATGCAGCATATCTTTCCTCTTTGGCACTGACATGGATAGCAATTCTCACCCAAAAAGCAGTCAAAAATATTGTTCCATTGCTTAAGGCAATCCTTCAGAATTCCAGGATTATCGTGATATGGCATTAATACCGAGAATAAGAGCCTACATTTGTATGAATATTGGAATAAGTTTGCTACTGAAAACCTGCAAACCACTATTTTATATATATATGTGTGTGTGCTTACATACACTGAATGAATTCATAAATACACGTTATGATCTAACTTAAGCTCTGTACTTTAAGGTGAAGTTTTTACATATCCCTATTTAGAAACCTAAGTCTCGTCAGCTAATACCCCGAGTATCAAGTATTGCAGGGTTTGCCCAGCTTTTAAAAAAAAAAAAAAAAAAAATCTTTTGCATTTTGACCAGACTTCAGAATAACTTCTGTGAAAGTTTCTCTGAAAGTGCTGTTGTTAGAAGAGCTTATTTTTTCTTCTTTCTTTATGATATTTGTTCTGGTTTTCTCTCATCTTAGCTACAAATCCAAAGACCCGGTAAAGTATCTCTAAATCAATTCTGAAAGAGACCTTAATCAGAGACTTTGAATTAAGCCTCCGGACCATTGCCTATATCTCATTCTCCACGGTCTGTCAGCCACTCTCAACGTGGGATGACATTCTCTTGAATCTCCCTGGCCTCCTTTAACTATCATTCCTGGCTATTCTTCTGTCTGCTTTTATCCTATTTAGCTACTCCTCTCTGAAAATAAACCTGAAGACAACAGAAAGACCTGTGAGCCTTTCCAGTCAAACTAAAATCTCGACCTACATCTCTCCTCAAAGACATGCATAGTCATTATGGTATGGCAGAACAGAGGAAACATGCCGAAGTAGGTTTGTGGCAGAGGAGAAAATAGCAGAGGTTGGGCGTAAACCCACAAGAAGCAAGTACTGTGGTAAATGGGGAGAACAACACAATATTGTTAAAACATAAGATTTTAATAGGCCTCCACCCACTTGAGATGTAAACCAAATCTTCAGTAATCCTACCTAAGCTCTAGCTAAGATTCATAAACTGTTTAATTGGAGAGTTTGACCCATCTCCTTCATGAATTGCTTTTCTCAACAAGCCTATTTCATCCTTTGCAATTGGGAGGAAACACTCACAGACACAAGCAGAGCCACCTCCTTATTCTCCGTTAGATTTTTATCTTAAAAGCTTAATTTACTAATACTAACCAATACTGTCTTCTTATTTTGTTGCACTTGACATCTAATATTAGTTTATGTCCGAGTTCTGTTTCTTACACTCTGTTTAGACTGAAAACTCTCTGGGATGGGAATAGCTTTGTCAAGTGTTTGTGAACTACCTAGATTGATGAAACTTCAACTCCCCAACTAGGACCCTCAGGTACTATGGCAAAATAGCAATAATAGAAAATGGCCATCAAAGTCTTGAACTGAAATTTTTAGGTTCACAATGATTGTTAAAAATCCTTAATTTTCAGCAATTTGTGAAGATTCTGCATGTGGGAGATACTGTAAGAAGTCAGGCTACTGTAAAATTCCCAGCTCTTTCCATGTAACTAGATGGGAGACGATCAGTCTAGGCAGAAAGTAGCCCTTGCTCTCAGGAAAGTAGAACCACTGGTCTACAAATAAGCCTTCTTACAGCTTCTGTGTTTCCAGTAGTGATGAAAACTGCTGCCACAAGTTGACACGGGAGATGAAGCAGGGAGATAAAGGAGCTACACCTGCAGTCCATGGCTGAACTGTACATATTCCACAACATTTTTGCAATCAGAAAAATATCTGGCTCCTTTTCATTTCTGCTGAAATCATCTGCAAACATACATGTTTATTTCCTCTCAAGGAAGATCAGCAAAAGACACAAAAGAGGCAGAAAGGCAGGCAAAATGACACTCAAAGAGAGTCAGGCACACAGCATTCTACTGTCTCTCTCCTTTCCTAGGACCATATGTTGTTCAACTGTTAACTGTAGTAACATTTCATATTTGCATACGTTTTGCATTTTGAGATACGAAGTTATCCACGTATAGATATCCCACAGTTTTCTTACTGGAAATTATTTTCTATGTAAAAGGAAGCTAACTTTTCTATTTATTTGGACAGATTATATTTTACTACAGCACAGAAAACTGCTATATTAAAGCACCAATGCTGTTAAAAATGCATAGACTTTCTTTAGGAGCTGATAGTTGTAGTAATTCAAGATGCCATCTTAAATGAATCACTGCCTGGCATCTAGTTAATCCTGTGAGCAGGCAGCATGCCAGATGAACATTTTAATGTGATTATAGTATGCCAAGTGATCATCACGTTGCTTTAGAGGCTTCTACATACAGCACCACAAAAGACTAACATTGCCAACTGTGAGAGTAGCTGCCTGTTACTTTATGGGCTAGACTAATTTTCCTTCTAAATGGAATCCTCCAGTTTGTATTAGTATTGCAGAGTATCACTGCAATAAATTAGGGTGTGGAAGAAAGTGCAAACATATGAACAATGCCTCCATGGCAATAAGAGGTGAAGCCCCATTCTCAAAAGCCTGTGACCACCACAAGAGATGTCACAGGCATTTACTTTTTCCACTGTACTGACAGCACATTTACCAAACCAGAGATACGGAGTTACAGAAAATGGCAGACTTGTTTTACTTCATGGAGTTATGGTATAGGATATACAGATATACAGCAATGGTTAAATGCCAGGATATTCTCAGCACAGGGAGGACACAGACCTATTGGAGTTGGTCCAGAGAAGGTCTGTTGTGAAGACAGACCTAGAGTTGGGGTTGTTCAGCCTGGAGAAGAGGAGGCTCCCGGGAGACCTTAGAGCCCCTTCCAGTCCCTAAAGGGGCTACAGGAGAGATGGGGAGGGACTCTTGATCAGGGAGTGGAGTGATAGGATGAAGAGTAATGGTTTTAAACTGAAAGAGGGCAGATTTAGACTAGGTATTAGGAAAAAATTCTTTCCTGTGAGGGTGGTGAGACACTGGCCCAGGCTGCCCAGAGAAGCTGTGGGTGCCCCATCCCTGGAGGTGTTCAAGGCCAGGCTAGATGGGGCTTTAAGCAACCTGGTCTAGTGGGAGGTGTCCCTGTCCACGGCAGGGGGTTGGAACTGGGTGATCTTTAACACACTTCCCAACCCAAACCAATCTGTGATTCCCAGAACGCAGCATAAGCAAACCTGTAACTAAGTGACGCAGCTTTCTACGTGGAAGCTTTCCTCAGCTGATGCTCCCACCAGAGATCAGGAAGAAGAAACCACTGTGGAAGACTTGCTATCAGAACAATGGCATTGGAAGACCTAGGGATGAACTTTGAAGAACACTTCCTTGTGCTTAAAAGAAAGTGTCTGTATTTATATTTACTTAATCACCTCCCCCTTTGCCGTTCAAATAAGTATTTCTCTATACCTATGACTGCCACTATTTTTCAGTTACCCAAGTGATACTTCTATCATTGTTGTTACACAAGCCCCATAGTGTTGGTTTGGGTTTTTTTTCTGGATTTCTATGTATGTGGAAATCTTGATTTCCACCTAAACAAAGAACATTTGGGAACCACGGAGGAAGAGCTTTATACCATTTCTGTTGCACTGTCTTGCCTTTGAATATCGAAAGCCACGCAGACCTTTTAGAGTAGTTAGAACTGAGCATAGTCTGTGAATGAAGAAAGGGTTGGTGAGCCAGGAACCCCGATCCAAATCTCACCGCTTCAATGTCACACCTAACCTGGTGCAAAAGAGACAGCCCTGTTTTCTCTTCCCACTCCCCAGCTATATTTATCTCTCAGTGGACCAAAGTGAGATAATCCAGAAAACTGTTGGTATTTGGAGTGTTTTTCTATCAGGTCAGCTGACTGATCTTACTCTGTAGATTGAAATTACAATATAATTTCTCAAATTACACCCCCCCACCACAAAACTGTCCAAACCGATTTATTACTTTTCTTCATGAGCTCTGTTGTCAATGTTATTAAAATATATAGCTTTTGAAAGAGTTAGATTTCCAGGACAGATTAATCTGACCTCCTTCTATAAACACACACCGGAATATATTCCTATCATCCCTTATTTGAAGGGCTACTTTTAACGTTATCCTATTGATTACCCTTGATGCATAGTTGCCACTACGTTTCTCTCAGATACAGTTCTGACAACACATTTGTTAAACAAATGAATGACTATCTACCTCATGACCATTACTGCTTTTACTATCTTTTCAATCTCTGCAGCCATTAATAAGAACCACATACCCATCAATAACTGTATACAAGTGACCCATTATTAAGACTATAAAACAACTAGATAAAGGGTGTCAATGCAATTTCTGATTAAGTGCTATACCGGTGGCAGTGCAAAAGAGGAGAAAAAATATGGGGTTTTATTGCCTCATTGTTGGAAAATTGTTCTTTTCCAAGTCTTATGCTTTTTGCTGTTCAAACTAAATTTTCATGTAATAGAAAGCCTTGTTATCTAAACTTCAAAAATATTACCAGCTAAATCCTATGGAAAATAATTCTGTGCTATTTACTCTTCTACTTTTAATCCAGCAAGTAATCTGAAAAGCATGAGACACACGGCTTACGATCAGAATAAAATCCTGGTGCTAATTAATTCAGTGACAGAATCTCATTCAGTCCAACAAGGCTCTGTTTTCACTGTGATGACACTGTAGCCCATCACTGTCCTAGCTAAACAATTACCTTTTCCTCAGGAATCGTGCCGCGCAGGTTTTCCAGGTAACTTGATGTATTTTCCACATTTGTATACCTCAAAAGAATATGGGCAAAGTCTTCCTCACTGATGGTGTTCATCCCGTTAGAGTAGGAAAGGAATTCTATCTCTAGAACCTCAGTTTGTAGGTTATCCATAAATCTAAAAGCACAAACATAAATATGAAGAAATAGTAATGCTCTGTATTTCTACCATTCACGTCCTTAAAATGCTCATAGAATATAAAACCAAATAGTGTTATACAAATTAGTTCCCTTTTCGTAGCACTGATGGTAAATTCGGTAAATCCTTTATCTACATTGAAATACTTCCTAATCAATACAACAATCTTAACTCAAAGATAAAATGTTTTATCTTAATACCTACATTTCCAATTTACTTCCGGTTTGTGTTTGCTTCATTTTCTTCTTCAGTGGGTCACTGATCTTTATGTTTATAGGCTAGACTGAAAATTCCATCATGGAATTCCCAAGATTTATTCCCCATATAGTTCCTTACAGATTGCAATTAAACTTCACTTTTCTCTTTTAAACAAGCTACATATGATGAACTCTTGCAGTCTTTCAGTCTATAAATATTTATTTTTTTTAATAATTCACTATTCTTATGATAGTTCTATAAACTCTTCCCAGCCTAACAACCCACCAAAACTGGATAAAGTACAAAACCAGCTACATATAAAAAGGAAATATAACTTCCCTGACTCCGCATGATGTCCTGGTTATACAGCCAAGCATGAAATTAGCTCTCTGGTCACAGCACTGCACTTGCAGTTTTTCCATCAAGTTTTATTCTTGCCTTGCAAGGCAAACATACAATAGTATTTCCCTCACCGGTCCATAGTTTAATGATTTTTTTGAGCTGGTAAAGTGGTGTTGAATACAACTTGACAGATCCCTCTTTCATGAATATGTCTACTGTGTTTTGACCTCTTCAGCGTTTACAACGTCATATGGCAATAGGTGGACATTTTAACTAGATGCATTTTGAAAAAGTACCTTCTTTTCTGTTCTTGTTTTGAGCTTACATCACCATTTCACTTGACGCAGTTTTTATGTTATGTGAAACACTGAATACTTTTCACGACGCACATAATTTTAAGGCAAAATATTTTGTGAACATCTGCTTGGTTAGAATGCACAGTTACGTACCAACGATAAAGAAATAGGTATTGAGAATATTTACTGAGGAAACAATAACCAAACACTATATATAATAACAAAACACTGTTTTTATGGCACTCTCCCTATATTTTTAAATTCTATTTTAACTGGCATAATAATTAAGCCAATAGCTTCCGTTTTCACTTTCTTCTCCAAAGCAGCTTTTTCTAAGGTGCCTACACGATACCTTCAGCAAAATCTTTACATTTGGATATGTCCCTAAGAGCAGAAATGCACATAAAGCTTATTTTAAAGCACTAAAAAATGGGAAAAAAATTAAAAATAATTCAAAGCCAAGAAAAAAGTTTCTACATACCAACAGGGACAGGGCTGGGGAATTACCTCTCCACCCTGAGCCAACTATGCACACAAGCACTAACTCAATTTGCAAATGCAGCAGCATCACTACAGGATTTTTTATTGTTGGTCCACTTACCGTTTGATTTTGCTCTTTGTATATTTAACACACACAAAGGGAACATAAACTTTATATACATGTCTGCATATTAATATAAGGTGTATAGTAATATAATAGATATTAGTTAGAACAAGCATGAGAGTATTTTTTTTTTTTTTTTTTTACGAGGAATCGATAAAGTTGAGACTCACCTATAAAAATCTTCAAAGTTCAGTTCAGCTTTTCCTTTCTTGCCAAAAAAGTGTACAAGGAGTGTAGTGTCTGACAGTGAACTTGAAATATCATCAGCACGCTTAAATATTAGAATAAAAAAAAATTAAAGGCCATGATTGGATGAGTTACAGAAGTATAATCTGAGAATGCCTACCATCACAATAGACCTTTCTATTAAAAGAGTTTGTGTTTTATGTTCACAGTCTTAAAGATTTTAGTATTAAAATCCATTAAATTAATTTATTCATGCATTTTGCACACAAGATAGCATCAGGCTGTTAATTGCATTTAGTAGAAAACACTTAAAACAATAAAGTATAATGGAAGCTGCAATGAAGGGGGTAAAAGCATGAAAAATAAAACCAGAAACTCTGAGAAAAAAAAAAGTTCTAGTCAGTTAAGGTAAATCATGAAAATAACTCCCTTTGTACACAATCTCCTTTCCCTTCCACTCTGCCACTACAAAGAAATTAAAGAACATTACTTCATACAGGCTATTTTATATTTCAAAATTATCAAGTATGGGATTGTATTCTAAAACCACTCACAGCAGTCAGGTGTACTTTATATGACTCTTTCCTATAAGTAGCAGATGGATAGTTTAAATTTTATTGCCTGAACACATTTAAAACAACAGAATTGTAAGAAATTTTGAAATCATGAAGTAATATTTTGACTTATTCTCTTAAGAATGTTTCTCATCTACCAAGTGTGTGGTCTATGCATCAGACAGGAATCTTTGCACATGTACTAATACTTTTTCCTTAATAAAGAACTATCAACTTTGAAGGCACAGAGTTAGAATAATAAAACCAACTAATTTTGACCATTTGGAATAGCAAGAGTAGGAAGACACGCATATAAACAGAGATAACTATCGTCAGTGAACAAACAGCACTAACTATCACCTGCGTATAGTGATTATGCACTGATTTTATCTCTTTTACACAGAAACTCTTTGTAAAGTTTCTAGAAGAATGAGAAAAAACAGTTCAGTAATATAAGACTGTTAAATAAGCCATAGCATCCCACCATGGCAATGTCCTTCTGGCATTAATGTGCACTTGCCAACATCTGAAATTCAGAAAGCAACATATTTAGTCTCCTTGCTGTACCTGCCTGGGGACACCCTTCTGTCTGAGCTCTCAACAAAGACGAGATTTTATAAGCAGCAAAGAGAGGGAGCCAGTAGTCTCTGCCCTTCCTGGCCAAGCTACCACCCATCAGTAACATCATATTTTTGTGGAAGTGTGCCTGCCAACTCTACTGTTAAAGCACAAAAGAGAATACACAGTACAGAAACCTAGTGAGCATCTGGAAGTACTAATTTATCACCATAATGACAGATTATAAACCTATGGGATTTACTGTAAGTACAGAAAACTGTTTATACAGATCTATAGAGATCTGCCTACACAAAACCTGCAAATTGCACTCAGAGCCCTTTGATTCTGACTTTATTTCATAACTATCAATTTGTAACAGATGGAGAAACTCTAAATGGAGAAGCTAGGAAGAAGTTTTAACAGTATGCAGTAGCTCATCATCCTGTATCACGAAAAAGCATTTCATATCTACATTCTCTGAAATATACTCTATTAATTTCCAATTTACATGCTGATTTGTATAAAACGTAAAATGCCATATCCACTAAGAGTATTTGTGTATCAACAAGGAAAAACATGAGGCAGTAACAACACAAATCCTTTCCCTTCAACATCCACGAACTAAAGAAATGAGAGAGACTTTTCTGTACTTTAGCATAATCAGTTTAGGATTCTCAAGATTATATTTCATGTACTCTACCTTCCTCTTTATTCTTGTATTCTTCTCCAGGGAGAAATAAGATGACATAGTGCATGTATAGGCAGAGAGATATTTCATGTCCTTTAATTAAGACAGCTCTGCTCTTCAAGTGAGCAAACTAATTCAGAAAAGTAATCACTATTTGTCTTTTAATATTGTTATCCTCTACTACAGGACACAATATACTGAAATGCAGATACCCTGATTTCTTATGTCTTTTAAGCAATTAAATCCCTAAGCACATTCAAACAATTTCCCTCAAGTCCACTGAAAAGATATCAAATGTTAAATTACAGCCTTTCATCTTGCAAAAACATTTCAAAACCTTAGACTTAGGTTGCATTCACCCATATCTAAAGAACCATTTAAAAAAAAAAATACAATCTGTAAGTCTTTTCACAATTCCCACTTGGTCAGCCTCACTAAATGAAAAAACCCCACACAAAAACCTCACCGCAGAAACTCAACCCGGGATGCTTCTCTGCAGAACTGCAGGCAACTAAAAACTATTCCTCTGCTCCCTCTGCACTGATAGCATTAAATAAATTCTCTCTCGTAAGGGGCAAGGATAAAAACAAAAGCCTTAATAATTTAAAACTATTATTTCTTGTTCATAATAAAATGAATTTTGCATTTTAGATCAGTGAAAATGAAATGACCACACCCGTTTCCATATATACAAATAAAAGCCTCTATTTTGATCTAATATATTTCGCAGTCATTTAAATGAGAATGATGCCTCATTTCTCTTTACCTTTACACTAATACAAATACAGGTAAAGAGACAAACAGGAGAGACAAGTGTTTCAGTCACAGCATTGGCTTGCAGCAGTGGCAACGTGTTTTCCTCTCCACTTCCTAACCTGAGGGGCAGTATATTTATTTTTTTAATATTCTGCAAAATTAATTTAAAGCTTTTGATTAAAGAGGGTTGACTAAAAGTTACACTCATGAGCAATGGTGCACTTGTAGCAACATATTCTGAGAATGAAGTATGCACATTATGCTTTGAATTAATAAGAGCTTTCTTACTGCAAGTCCTTGATTTTTCAATAGTGATAATAAATCTACTGATTTCCAGTTTCGTTTAGTAATTTAAGAATAAATACAACTGAATTCAGTGATAACTGGCACATTCCAACAGGATGGGGTAGTTGCTAAGTTAGGAATAACTGTCCTAGAAAGAAACTGGTTGGGAAGAATAACTTCTTTTCCCCCCAATGAGACCTTGTAAGTTGATTCCCACAACAACGAACCTTATTTACTCTCCTTTTCAACTTAGACATGGCCTTCTCAAAAGGCTCCAGAACAACACAGACCCCAGTGTCACTTAGCCTTATGCTAGTACAGATGGCTAGAATATTATTGAGATGTGGGAGTACCTGGGAGAGATAAGAGCATGGATGAAAGCCAGCCGGCTTGAACTTAACCCAAGCAAGATAAAGATGCTTACGGTGAGAAGTGGGAAATTGTCAGTGGAGCAAATGCAAGATGTGATTTTTCTTCATAAAATGACTTACAAGTGAGCAGAGAGAATTTTTATATGCTTTACAGACAATTTAAACCATTTAGCTGCTGTTAAGCTTCAATTACACTGTAGTGAAAGATATCAGTCTGAGGCATGAGAGGTAAAAAACCTCCCTTTCTTCAAATTAAAGGTGTGTAGAGATTACCAAACTTAAGACCATCTATACTTGGGACTGAATTCATGCCAGCTAACTGTAGATTGAGAAGACAGTTAATTCAGAAAACTCAGTGTCCCAAGCTTCTTAAACAATCAATGAAAAGAGTGCCCCTCTCTCCCCTCTGTCTCCCTTAGCTGACTATACAAGAACGCTGATGTTCTGGGTTTTAAAACTTGGTGAAATAAATTAGGACTAATAACTGGACTAATAGTTTAGGAGCTAATCAATTTAAAAGCAATGAAAGAAAGGCTGGGTATACTGCTTTATTGCAAGATTACCATGAATATATTATTACTAGCGATATTGCTATAAATAATGGTTTAAAACTCAATTCTGTAACGCTACATTTTGTTTTGTAGTGGAATGAACTCAAGCTGAGAGAGGTAAAGAAAAGGCCTATTTGATGCCTGGAAAATGTAGGTTCTACCTTAAGAGAAAAATCAAAGACCTTATTGTGTTTAGCCTATGATAATTAAAACTGAGGGCTATGACTGCATTTATAAACACAACCATGAGCAAGAATACTAAAAAAAACCAAACCCTATGAAAATTAAGGGACAACAGGCCGGTGTAAAGGGACTATGAGTAAATTTAGCGTAGAAATTAGAAAAAGTTCATCCAAGTCCTCAGGTTATTCAACAGCTTCTGCAGAGAAAAAGCAGGGAAATAACACTAATTATTTTAATATGGAGCACACATTGCTTATGGAGCAAAGAAAAAGATTGTTTTACCCTGGAGGTCCGTTTCAGTTCCTTGTTCTTTTCTCATTATGATCCTGCTTATGAAGCACGGACTCGAGCCCAGGGTCAGTGGGGAGCTGCTGAATGTCCTTTAGTGCCACAACCAGCAGAGCAATCGCCCTCACTGTATGGGGCACAGAAAAGCCTAAATAATCTATTTTTCTTACTCTCTTAAATGATCAGTACAAATAAATGTCTTACTCCATTATCATGATCGGTATAAATAAATGTCTTACTCCATTATATGAAAGCAGATCACAAAACAAGAATCCTACTGGAATTTAAAGCACTATGGAAATTAATTTGACAGCTCAGTGATAGTGCTAGTCCTCCATAATGACTGTGTAATACTAAAAAAGATTGATTTGGTTACCTTAAAACATTCCTGGTTTGATCCAACAATTAAATCAATCTTTGCGTGATACTGTTTTTGTGAATATAAGCTCTGATAATATACATAAAAAGCACATTAAGGACCTAAAGATTAAAAGCTGAGAGGTCTGCAACCCTCATTAAAGTTGTCATAGCACCGGACCAAGCCTAAATTACAAAGGTTTCCTGAATTACTTCTCTAACTGTGAAATATTGCCACTATTAGTGTTAGAAAATGCTTCTTACACTAAGGACTGAAGAGGACTTGATCTTCCAGCTCCTTCAAAAGGTAACTTTGTTTTTACTGGGAAATGACAACTTTCAATTATTCCACTGCACGGAACCAAATGTATTTCATCTGAGAAATTTCAGGTTTAAAAAAAAAAGTAATTAAAAGGAAGAGAAGAAACAAAGTGCATAAAGTAGAAAAATAATCAGGAAAGAAATAAATAAAATAACAGTGTGTTTATGGACCAGAGACAGAGGTTGTCGTATACCTCCGCAAGGTCCGAAAAGAGTGCTTGGCTTGTGCTACGTCTCAAAGTATCCCAATAGCTTCTGGGGACAACGTCCTCGCCTTCTGTTTTAAGAACCTGCAGAAGTTTCAAGCACAATTGTTTGAAAACCAAAGAACAATAAAACAACCACTTACAGACTTTAAAATCTTTTCCGACTAATCTTCAAAAGCATGGCTTCATTCTTTTGCTTCTACACAGAGAAATTTCTACCCAGCTACATGATACCTTGTAAATGAAAGGAACACTGCTCTATTACAGCTATTTGCTTATCACTCATAACTTGGCTGTGCCAAAAGTATCACCAAACTCCACTTTCCCAAACAAAATAAATCAGAGAAAGTGTAAAGTGAAAATACTAATTAAAAATACATGTGAAAATGTCCATCTAAACTCAATATTTTGGTGTTGTTTTTTCTAACAATTCTGTATTGCCAAAATTAATTTATTATTAATTTATATACTTATGAAATTTGTTTTCTCATTGGTCAAAACATAAACATCACCATACAAGTAGTTATATAACATTAATTTCATCCAATAATCAAGACGACATCCTTGCTTCAATAAAGAAATGCAAAAAAACAAGCCTAGTAAGTCCAACTTCAACTGTAACATGCTTAGCAAGAAAAGACTATGCACATCTGACCAAACTTACCTTATTTAAACAGAAAATAAGTTTAATCTCTCCACGGAAAATACGCTTACCTTCTGCTCTGTAATGTTTAATTTTTGGAAGCCTGAAAAGTCCTCCCTTATTAGAACAGGCCTTCCTTTTTCTTGCAGTTAGTCTAAGAAGACCTACACAATATATATATAATTTTTTTCACCTCAAATAACCTAGGGGAGGCGATCCTAAAGACAGCAGAAGGTTATTTGAACTTGGTTAGGGATGTTGCAATTGAATGAATTTTTCTCTTTATCTATGCTAGGCCTCCTACTTTCCCAGCTCCCCACTCACATCCATCTGGGCAGGCAAGACAAAGCCAGAATGAATTTAATCTTATAACTACAAATGAAAACCTTTTTTTTTTTTGACTCAGCACATGCTGCTCTCTTAGAAGATTTATGCTGCCGTGCGATGTGTAAAACCACATTGTTATCATAAAGAATACTGTACAGAGTCGAAGACTTATTGTCTCTGTGTATTCTACATTATGCCAACACATTATCTGCACTGCTTCTACAAGTTCCATTATGTACTTCCTCCACTGACCAATTCAACTCAGCTCTTCCCGCCATCAAAGAAACATGATCAACTACCAGGAACTATACCCATGCTTAATGTATGTTAGACTTTTTCTTTTTGGAAAATTCTGGTTTTATCTTTCTCTCATTATGGAGTAAAAGTTCCTATGTGGTGGCCACATCATATATAGCTTCATTCAGTGCTAAAACGCTAAAATAAAAGAAATATATTTACTTCAGTGTGTACAGGATTAAGTAGCAGTTTCTCTCCTACACATAAGTTTACTGCATCATATGAATAAGCACCTCATTCTTTTATGCAATTCTGTAATTATCTATATTAAGTATGCACTGAATTAGTTTTCTTACTGGAGATTTACTTTAGCCAATGGAATTAGTACTTCAGGGCATGCACATTTTATTTTCCTCCCATGCATCTCACCATAATTATCATGTTCCGGTCGGCATTCAGGTAGTGAATGCACTCATGCAACACATGCTGAAGTAGTCTTAACACACACCTGCAGTATGCACCAGAACATGATCTGAAAGAATTCACCTATGCAAATACAAAAATATTTAACCTCTTTAAAATGTCCCTGTATGCACTCCATGGTTTACAGACCTTGATACTTCTCAAAAAGTTACAACTGCTTTAAAGGATGAAGTGAGGAGAAGGGCCCGAGACAGCACTTTGGACTATCCCAGACATTTTAGGGCTGTGTCTCCTTGGTCTTGAGTAGCTTCAACTCCCTGGGACATCAAGGGAAGCTGAAAAGGCTGCTACACTTCTTGTTTCAGTAGGAGAAATAGAAACCCAAATTATCAATTTTCTGGGTTGGGGGATCTGTCAGATACTGTGAATTTCTATACACCTGAGTCTCCTTTGCGTGGAGATCTCCGTTCAGGTAATGGAAGGGTGGAAAAGGATGGTGCACACCTGGGCATCATCTTGATAAAGAGTTTGGACCTGGCTGGAGCCTAGAAGAAGACTTTCACTAAAGTTGAAAATTTATGAGTAGGAAAGCCTAACTAGTTTGGTTTCAGTTTAAAAGAGGAGGCAGCAGAGGAACGTGGGAACCACTGTGCAGCATCTTTCACTGCAGTAAAGCCTGATCTAAAATCCGTGGAATCATAAGGCCTCACATTTCCTACCCCGTTATTCTCACAACACTGCAGCATCTACTGCACCTTTGCATTCAGCAGCTTCCTTCCTGCATGTTGCCCAAACTGTATGTGCTAACTTCACCAGAAACAAATCTCTGCATTCCTGTGAATGATTAGATAAAGAAACAGACTTTAAAACTGGAATTTCACCAGTCATCTAATTCTGTAGGCTCCCTCCCCTCACTTTGAATATCACAATAATCATCCCAAAACAAGTTTAATTCTGCTATTTTAACATCAAATCAATCTTTTTTACAACTTTAACTTCTGCTGTTATCCAAAATTTAATAAGGTCGTGATAAAGACATTAAAAAAAAAACAAAAAAAAACACAGAAGGTTTCTCTCTTGTTGATTCTCTCTCCCACTCCTCAAAAATGATTGAAAATAAGTTTACTGTCACCTACATAATACAGGGACTATTTTCTGTAAAATCCTATCCTAGTTCAGCACTGAAAGTTCTTATTCATTTGTTCTGTAAGTGAAGTACAAAAACATAAAAGCTCTCTTCTGGTTTCTTTTTTTTTGGGGGGTGGAGTGGATGCGTAGGGCAACAGAAAGGTGAAGGATTCATTTGACTAATTATTACTTCACTTTATACACAAGGAAACAAGACAGATCCCTATCAAAAAACTCATGCAGGATGACAATTTACATACGTTAATTAAGAACAAGTCTATAACTTCCTAAGATATAGTTTGTCCTTTCTCTTAAAAATATTGTTTACTTCATTTTATATGAACAGAGGAAGGAACCCTTCCTCCTGGTAGGCTTGCCTTTTCAGAATGCGTGCAACAAGCATGCATAACCTTTTACGCAAGTGAAGATCCATCACATTTTTACTGATTAGCAGAAGTAATTTACTTGAGGAAAAAGATAAACATCATAAATTTTCTTAGAGCATATCATTTCACTTCACTGGTGAAGACTGCATAAATTGAAAATAGTTAGAGTACATACACTGTTAGTAGAAGTGTGATATCCATAAAGTTGAAGACGCTGACATACAGCAAAAACGGGTCAAACCAAGAATCACATGTCAGAATGAAGCCAAAAGAAGGGGAAGAAAAAAAAAAAAGACAACAGAATAGGTTAAGACAAGCAAATCTTTATTTTATATATTATTAAATTTGTTTGTTTTTAAGATGACAGTGAAGAAAAAAAATGGTTTATCTCAATTTTTCAAAAGAGAAGTACAGAGTTACAAAGATTACTTTTAGGAGAAATGTTCTATTTTGCAATCTTTACTTTTTCCAAAAGCTCTTCCTTTGGGTGTAAGTTTCCTTTGTTCAGAATAAACAGCGTATGAGAGATTCAATGACTGATCTACAGTTTTGAAAAGCTGAGGATAGGTCTCTCTGAGTGGGAAGAAAAGATCCCTTTTTATACTCAGGGAAGGTTTAAAAAGTATTAATTCTTGACATTCAAACTTTCTATGGTTTCAGGGACAGAGATCTCAGATCAAGCATCTAGACTCCCTAAAGGATAATGGGCACTATAAGAAGTTTTGCATATGTCAAAATGTTTCTTATAATAAGGAATTTTTGCCATAAATATAGAAATTGCAAATGAACGTGGGTTTGGTTTTTTTTTCTGCTGTGGGCTTGACAGAGACTTGTCGAATAGTAAAGTAAGTTCCTGCTACTGCTGCCATCCTCCAGACCAACCGCCACAGACTTCTCTGTTTCCAACTTACCTTCCTTAGGCACATAAGAAATGCAAATTTGACATTATGTAAGAATGAGTACTTAATATTCCACAAAATTCTATTCAGATAATATAAACAACCGAAATCATTTTGCATTGGTCATAAGCAGTATTTAAGAAAAAAAAAATTAAACTTAAATATAAAATCTAAGTTCACTTATAACATTTCATCAGCAGTTTTAAAACTACTATTTTAATACCAAGCATCAAGATCAGTAGGTCTACATGAAGATCTTCAATTAATTATAAGAGCAGGAATACAGTTTGGTCCTGCCACTAAGATCCCTCACTCTTATAGACAGTAACACTGGGTCATCAAGATTCACTTTTTCCTAGATTTATAGGCTCCAAATGGAATTGATGCTACTGTCATAATATTGGATACAGTATTTAAACACTAATTTTTCCTTTCTATAGACCACTTTATAACTGTATTTAGGCTAAATATTGCTTTTTTTTCCTATCTATAAAGTTATGTGCATTCTTTTATTGATATGAATTTATTGTTTTTTAAAAAATTGAAAGTGATTAGTGAAATATATACATACACAATTTTGTCCTACATCAAAGAAAACAAACCAACTACCAGGTGCAACTATTCTAATTTTACTTACCAGCATTGCACGTTTTTCTTCATCTCCTTTTCTTTCCCTCTTCTCATTTTTTTTCCTGAAAATCTCTTGTAGCTAACAAACAAAAAGAAACCATTTTTTTCTTACTTAGTTTTCAGGCTATTTCACATGCATAACAATCATTCCTAGTGAGGAAGTGCAAACAGTACTAAAATATCAATGTATCAATACTTTATTGTTCATATTAATGCCTTCATGTTCCTCCCGTGACCTTAAGCATCACACAAAGGAAAAAGGAAATATTTTTTCCGCAAAGTAAGGCTAATAATTCCATTTGGGAGCACAATACTAAGAACACCCTATTTAGCTTTACATTTTAGGCAATCCAGCCTATACAAAAAGGGGGAGTTCCAGCCTTTTTCACCACCTCTAGGCACATCCTTTCTTGTCGGGTACTAATTAGTACCTGTGTGGTTACGGAGTCAGCTGGATCAATCTTTTATTCATATTGTGAATTTCCAACCAGATCAGTTCTTACTCCTGCTGGCACAAGGGAGGGGTGGAAACACCTGGTGGGGGTGAAACATTCCCCTTCAGCAGCAACAAACTACTAGTCAAGAGTAATTTATCAAGTACCCCCCCCCCTTTTTTTTTTCAAGTCTGTTCAAAGAATACCTTCAGGTCTTGTAAAATACCCTTTTCACAACTTTCTCTACATTAAGAGCTTTAAACACGACTTCTGAGAAAACCTCAAATACAAGATTTAAAACATACTTACTGTATACATTAAGTACATACTGTACTTAATCTTTGTTTGTAAGTACCTGTTTATTTTATCTGTTTTATTTTTATCTGTTTATATTTTGATTTATAGCAGTGCTTACTAATATTCCCAAACCACCGGAAAAAGTGTCACAGTGCTTACTCTTCACAGCTTGAGAGAGCAGTATTAACTATGGTGCCACCTCTATCCCTGCCAGTGAGCTTCAGCCTTTCAAAAATTGCACCTGAAAATATTGTACTGCCACTCGTAGCATCTGCTAGTCTCAAAATGGGCTGGAAAAAGAATAAACACTGTGGCTGAAAAATTTGTTTTATCTAGAATATGGTATTTTTGGAACCAAACATCATGGCATAGAGACACAACTGTGGCAGTTGTTTCAAAGACCTGCTGTTACCTACCAGAAGTCTGATAAAAACCCGAGACTGTAAATGCCACGCACACGGAGCTCCCCTGGGATCGGAATGTGAAAGATAAAGTGTGTGTGATAAGTTTTGCAAGCAAATTTTCCAAGTTTAATTCCAGACCACTGTATTTTGGAGAAGGCAGATGACTAAGACAAAAGCATCTGCAAACTCTACTGCAGGGGTCTGACAACATTGAAATAAACAAATACAGTGTTTAGTGATTAAATAGCAAATGCATTTATAAATATTGTTTTATGAATTTCCAAAATCGACTACTGTGTTCTGGAATTGCCTATAAGGCAAATACAGACCAGAATATTGTGTGCGTCACTGTGTCTACTTTTGAGAATGGCATCAATTTACAGACCTTGGTAGGTTTTTTTCTAATTTTTTTGCAAACCTACAGGCAGAAATTACTGTAACCTTTGCTGACAAGGAAAGAGCCATGATAGGAGATTTAGCTGGATGGCCTAGAGTATTACACAGTTTGCAACCCAAAACTGTGGAAAGAGGAAAGGTGAATGAAGAGAGAGAAGTAGAAAGAAAATACCTTGTGAAAAGTGAAGTGACAAGCCATCAAGCAGAAGAGTGGCAGGAATTGAAAAACCAAAAAAAGGCCCATAAAAAGCAATGCATCCTTGGATGTATTTCCCCAGCCGCAGAAGCAAAGGGAGTAGGATTCTGTTGCATTTATCATTAAAGCACTTGCTAAACTCCTGGAAATGGCTCTTTTGTTCAGAAGGAGTGCTATAGGATACCAGCCAGTAGGAAAGTCAATGCAAAAAGGATCTAGGAGCACTTTCATAGGAACATTGTTTGAAACAGGATAATGAGACTGACTGCTGAAAGCAGCAAAACCAGGATCTCCTGTAACAAGGCAACACAATCCTCCTGTTCCCTGACCTCACCCCTATGACATAAGCAAAGAGGAAAGGACAAACACCACGGAATTAGTTTACAAAAACACTGAAGCTGTTATCAGAAAAATTAAGTATTTTTCAATCCTTGCCTACATGTACTCTTCTCTTCAAGAATCATGTAACTTGTGATCCCTATACCAATCTCTTCAAAGTCTCTTTATTTGCAAAACTGAATAGTATTAACAATATTTTCAATTTTATGATAGCTGACTGTAATCAATGGAGAAGTATTTTACAAATTCTGGATACAGTTCAAATGGCAATGGGGACACTCTCCTGCTTCCAGACACTCAGGAGATGATGCATACCCAAATGCATATTCAGGTCCACCACAGCTGCAGCGTCACCAAATCAACTTTTATTTTCATATTTACTTTTATTTACACAGACATTATCTATCTACCTATTTCAGTCTCTCTCACTTCAGGTCTAACATCCTGACTTACAGGTTTTGAGTGAACTTTTGAAGGACCGCCGATACGGTAATGAAGCAGAGTTAGGGTCAGGTTTAATCTAAACAAGTTTGTTAAATACAATAATATACAGAGAACAATATATCTAATGTTTAAAAACTCTCTTTTCTTTCTTCTATCCACCAAGTCTGGTAACAGAAAAAGAATAAGACGGAGAAGTTTTTATCAGGGACCACGACAGAGAACAAATAAAAAGCAGGATGTGAAGAGAACTATAAAAGCCTGGTGAGAAAGATAGATGCAATAGCCACAGTTAAATGTTGTCCTTGCTTCCTGCCTTATATACTTATTTGTTTTCATTTTCAGCACCAATTTCTGAAAGACAAAGCCACCTGGCTTCAGTTTCCTCCTGCTTAGCTGTTCTAATGGAAGCCTTTTTTAAAAAAAAAAGAAAAAAAGAAAAAGTTGTCAGTCTATTAAACCATATTCTGTTTTATTGAATCATGAAAGACTTTTTTTTCCTTTTTCTTTTTTCTCTATTTTTCCTTTGGACAATTAATCCAACATTTGCTGGCTCCTTCCTCCAACTGGAAGACATGGCTATTAGGAATTACCAAATCTAAGGACGCAAACATTTAATATTAGAATGCAAAAAATGATCAGCATGACAGAATTTGCAAGTGGTGAAAGCTTCCAAAATAAAATAGACCTGTTCTGCTTAAGCCAGAAACCAACCCCCCAGACCTCAGCTCTCACTTCCCTGAAAAGGGGAATTAAGGGAAGTTCAGTGTGTTGAGGACAGTTTCTTCCACATTTCCATTTTCTTTAGGTTAGCACTGCTTATCTGCATCGAGCCTTATAACTTGACTTGAAAACAAGAAACAGCACACAGGAAATCAGGGTGTCTTAATTTTAAATAAATCATGGTCTGACACTTAAATCCATTTCA
This sequence comes from Tringa tobata, assembly GCA_033628505.1. Classification (NCBI taxonomy): domain Eukaryota; kingdom Metazoa; phylum Chordata; class Aves; order Charadriiformes; family Scolopacidae; genus Tringa; species Tringa tobata. Next base: position 2,834,555 of record JAHREE010000278.1, read on the forward strand.
CATGTCTGTTTCATTCTTTATATTTTCTTCCATCTTCTTCAGTAAGGTTTTTTCTTATAGGTATTTACTGCACTTATTTATAAACTCAACTACACAAAAGATGTATGAAGGTAAGAATTGATGACTTCTACAAATAAGGGGTGGTGGTTTTTTTTACAATTCTTATATGTATGTTTTTATTCAATTAATCACCTGTACTTGTTCAGTGGAAAATAAGGCCTCGTGCAGTCTTCAGAAAGTTTGTCTAAACCACTAAACACAAAATTTTAAATGCTAATTTCTTAAGCACTGTGAAAAAACTATGTTTGCCATAACTGTGTAATCCCAGACATCTGTTGTGCATGGACATTACCAGCTTAGAAAACTCTGATTTATACTGTATTGTGCAGTGTGTTAATATAAAGCCATGTAGTCATTGTAATCAGAAGCCCTAACAAGGAGGCAATCTTCTGCATTTCATGATTTTTTTTTTAAAACTATCAATTTTTTACTTCATCACTGATAGTCTTTTAGAATAGCATTAAATATTCCTATTTCTTTTAAAATCAGAAAATAAATGCAATGAACGTAAATCTGAAATAGCCCTCTTGTTCCAAGGCTTTTTAATGTTATACTTGTCAGTGCAAACATTATTCTCCTGTACTTAGTGGAAACTTATGAAGTATTAAGGTGCAGTGATCAGATATATCATGATCAAAAATCAAAATACAGTGGATGATTTAAGATTCTTTGAAAATTTTCTCTCAAGCGCCAAATTCTTCTTAATGCACAAATCTCAATGACAAGTAAAATAAGCTAATTTTTCCTTTCAAAGTGTGGACCTTTTAGAACTGCTTAGATTTCTACCCAGAAGAAGAAAAATTACTCTTTGCTTAAATAATTAGTAAGAAAAATTTACAAATCTGCTTTTTCTAAGCAATAAACTGAGTAAGGCTCTAGTTTGAAAAATTCTGTAATTCAGATTTGTAATGTGGCAAAACCTCAGACGCAACAAAATTACTGCCAAGTTCTAGGTGTCCTGCCAACTGTTCCAAAGCACGTGAGAATTATTCAGCTCAAAGTCAATTTTGCCATCAGGAATATTCTCTTTAAAAAGAAATCACTGAACCCCAGCTTAGCAAATTGCTTCAGCATGTGGATTTAATTGGCTAAACTAGATACATGTACAGTATGTTTTATTTCATTAGAAAATCTTGATCAAAACAGGCGACAGTGTCACATTAGGTCAGCCAGTATTTTCAGGTCTCCTGGGGTTATAATGAATGAACGACAAAGTGAAGTGGTCTCCCAGGAAAAGATTCTTTTACAAGTCCCTCTATCATTATGGCAATTAAATAATTCTGCTCACCATTGATACAGCAATACTAGTTTAGTAGCCTCGTTATCTGTGAATGTAGAAGCAATAAAAAGATCCAGAATAAAAACTGGAATTAAGCTTCAAAAATCATTATATAAAACACACCCACCCACTGTAATAAGGAGCGATTTACAATTTACGCTACATTAAATAAGGCAAATAAACAACTACATTCAGTGAAGAATAGCTCATGTTGTCATTATTATTGACATCATCATGTGCCTCAATCCCAACAAAAAATTTAATTTCAAGATTACATCAAAATATTCAAAGACTGAAAATATACGTACCACTAAAAATTCCTTTTTGTCCACCATCTCATTGCCATCAGTATCAAACATGTTGAAAGCGATTCTAAAACCCGCATGTGGCTCTGCCAAAAGAAAAATAAATATTTATTTATTTGCTTGTAAAGAAAGCAAATATAAAACTCTAATTATTTAGCGTCTGTTTATAAAAGCCGTATCTTCAACTAATTTAAATTAGTACATTTGTGTACACAGTAAACCCAAATCGTAACATCTGTAAAACTCTATTATCCACGTTATGAAAACAGAAGGCATGCTCACAAATTCATAGATTAGGGGAAATAGACAGTAGAAATAGAACATGAAATATCCAAGAAAAAATATCTCACAGTAATGGCTGGTTGGGTAGTTAAGAGTGTTAGACTCCATTTTACGCTACAAAACACAAATCTGTAGAAAATAAATTTTCTATGAAAACACAGTGTTCTAAAAGACATTATAAAAAGTTTTGCAAAAAAGGTACAAGATGCAACTTCTGCTCAAAACAAATGATGTGCTGAAAGAGACCCAGAATTTTCTTGTTTACATGCTTAGAGCCATTGAAATTTGAAATCGGCTTCCAATTTTAAATTATTTCCAAAACATGGAGACTTTGAAGGTAACTGTAAGTGAAGCATTTAGGCAACATTTTGGTGATACTCAATGATTTACAATATAGATGAATAATGCCCAAAATTTAGTCCAGATGACAAAAAAATGATGGAAGAATATCCATCAATCCAACAGTTACGGATTGTGAGGGTTCACAGACAAGTTCAGGGCCAAGAAACTTTGTAGGAATTTCAAAGAAGAAAATAAATTTAAGTTTTTTAACTGGGGTTCAGCTGAAGTGTACGGCTCAACTTTCTCAACAGTCAGTAACAGTTCTAGATAATAAAGCACTTAAATAAAACAGCACAGGATTCCAGTACGATAGGGGAGGTTCAAATGGACACAGAGATACATAATACATTTTTTTTCCATACAGGGACATACAGGAGAGGAAGAAAAAAGGAAAGAAAACTAAAAAAGAAAAGTATTGTCATGAACAACAACACATTCAGAGCTTAGAAATTTGTAAGGAAGTTTCTGGATTTTTTTCTCCAAAAATACTTACTTGTTAAAATACATAAGAGGAATAAATATTCTGTGTAAGATATCACACCTGAAGACACACACACAAAAAAAAAGGTTATGCCATATTAGTTTCACTTTGTCTTCACATGCTAAACTTGAAAATATTTTATCTACACGGAAGAATAAGAGTTTTTGTACATATGCATATTCATACTTGTGTGTATGTTATTGTATTCGATGTGGTCAATGAGTTATTTGTCTAAAATACCGATCTCTCAGGTGAGTTTTTTTGTTTGGGTTTGAGTATTTTAAGAGAGGAATAGATTAAGTACAGCAAATAAACAACTACAGTCAGTGGAGAACGGCTCATTAAACAGAAGCTGGCTAGATTCTTAGAAGCTAATATAAATGATTAATTTGGTTTTCTTTTCGAAACCCCCACCAATAATCCATGACAACACTCTCTAACAGTATGAGAACATTTACTCTGAGAACATTAATAGTGCTCCCTCCTGATACATACCATTTGAATACAGTGCTTGACTTTATCACATGCTTTCTAAGTGCATGTCCAATATTAACTGGAAACTTGGCCTCATGTTATTTCTGAAAGCATAGATTTGGGGGTTTGAGTTGTCTTTATGTGCACATTTTCATAGTCATCACCTGAAATTTCTATTAAAACTCTTACTAAATCAATGTGTAAATTTTGTTGAATATTTTTACGTCTGTAAGAGCTGTTTGTCCTATCCCTTCTCCTACATTCAGAAGACCTGTAAGGAATACATTCTAAGCTTTTCCTCTTTGGTTAGATGTCAAAAGGTTAGAGCTGAAGTCACTATCCAAATAGTATGTGTGATACCACAGTCTGTACTTCTGCTTTTCTAGCTCTGGAGTAGAGAGCTAACGTTGCAGAATGCCCATGCTACCAAGGCAGAGAAGCATCTTATAGTTCAGTAAGAACCGAGAACGATGACTTGAAGGTCTCCCAACAGCCCTTCGCTCTCATGATCTTTGAGGCTGAACCAGCAAAACTGGTTGCTGATTTTTAACCAACTGATTTTGTCTGTCCTCCAAAACCAAGAGTGTGAAGTCAGTCCACAATATCAGACTATTTCAAAAGAGTGGGGAAAAAATTAAAAAAAAAAAAAAAAAAAAAAAAAGTATTTAGATGCCTGAGAGTAAAGATGTCTATCAGCTGGGAGTTTCAAAAGTTGCTGGCTGTCTCCTTGATTTCAGTCCAAGTCAGGTGCAAAAGTTTTTAGAAAAACAGCCACATCTTTGGATGTTTAAATATCTTTTCAAATCTGACTTAACTGAATATGTTAATATCGTCTGTAAACGGTAAATGTAAATAGTTGTCTGATATTTTTTTCACTGAAAAACCTGAAAACTCAAAACATTGTATCATTCCGGTGGATTTTACAATTATTGAACACATTTAACATCAGCACTTCCAACACTGCCAAAGCAAGAAACTTTGGCATTTTCTACTAATATTTACAGCACAAAAAGTTCTAAATTAATTCTGTCTAGAAATAATACTCAGGAGGGACTTTCTGTCCTCTTGAATAGCTGAGATATGAAAGTCTCAGCTATATTTCTCTTGGATTTGTCCAAATGTCTCCCCAAAGCTTCGATCATACAATACTAGAAGCCAATTGTCCTGAAAGAGGGGCACCTTCAAGAGAATCAGGTCTCCTATCCTCAAACATAAATAATCACCAACCACAGACTTCTCCACAGATATCACACAGACCAGAACATAAGGGCAATACAAAAGACAGATGGTTAACTAAATTGTCTGTGAAACCAAATCACATACTAGAAAGAACTCCTCTACTCCACTCTCCTGAGACCCCACCTGCAAGTGTTGCCTCCAGCTCTGGAGCCCTCAGCACAGGAAGGACATGGACCTGTTGGAGTGGGTCCAGAGGAGGCCACGAAGACGTTCAGAGGGCTGGAGCACCTCTGCTGTGAGGACAGGCTGAGAGAGTTGGGGTTATTCAGCCTGGAGAAGAGAAGCTCCAGGGAGACCTTATAGCCCCTTCCAGTACCTAAAAGGGGGGTCATAAGAAAGATGGGGACAAACCTTTTAGCAGGGTCTGTTGTGATAGGACAAGGGGTAGGGGCTTTAAACTAAAAGAGGTTAGATTTAGGCCAGATGTCAGGAAAAAATATTTTACAATGAGAGTGGTTAAACCCTGGCCCAGGTTGCCCAGGGAGGTGGTAGATGCCCCATCCCTGGAAAGATTCAAGGCCAGGTTGGACGGGGCTTTGAGCAACCTGGTCTAGTGGGAGCCGTCCCTGTCCATGGCAGGAGGTTGGACTAGATGAACTTTTAAGGTCCCTTCCAACCCAAACTATTCTATGATTCTATTCTATGAAAAATCACTAAACCCCTCAGCCTTTACCAGCTGAAACAATGCCCTCCCAACTTCCATTCCATTAACGGAAAAAAAGATATTTCCCACCTTTTGATCCAACAGCAAATTTAAGCCTTCAGAACCAAGATTGCACTTCTAGTTAGGAAGGCTACTAAGTATTTTTAATACCGCCTACTCTTTTCCTCAATTTACACACAGCTCCACACTGAAGATTAGCAAAGATTAAATGCAGGCATTTAAGTGACACATGCTCGATGCTTTATCTTGATTTTATACAGCAGCTTGCAGAAAACAGTTTTCAAAGACCTGCTCAAATCTGTTTGGACAAGCAGCTATCAAGAAATCAGATACCTCAAAGGTCCTCATTCAGTGATGTAAAATGTTAAGAGCCAGTCGATAAATGTAAATATGTATTTTTGTTTGTTTGATGACACCTTCTTTGTTGTAAAACAGCGGAAGAAAGTGCAATTGTCAAGTAGTCCATCACAGGTACGAAGACAGCAATATAAAAGGCCTTGAAAGCATTCTCTCCTTTTGTTTGTACTGGTGTATTGTAGCTGTAGACAGGTAATTCTGGTTGATTGCTCCGAGTGTTATGGGAGAGAGGCTCTAAGTGACTACTGAATGGAAAGAAAAGCTTACACTAAGAGCAGAAAGAAGAGAGGGATGGCACTCAAGAGTAAAAAAAATAAAACTTGAGGACAACTGGGATAAATCTATGTGGCTTATCTCATTTAAATGAATCTATGGCAAAATAAATGGACATAGGCTTTTGCTACTTGCTTTATTTTAAAATGTGCATTAAAAAAGAAAATGACTAAATTAATCTCAGAGTTTCATGTCATGTACTAAATAAACACTAAATCACAATTAAGGAGACCGGAATTCTATTCCCATTCCTTTCACCGGGTTCCTGAATGACATTATCAGCCATAAGAGACATCATCTTCTCTTCTATTATTTATAAAATGGTATAATGGAATTCACTTTTGTGTAAAGTATGCTGAAAAGCTATGTAAGTGATCAAGTTTATTACTAATTTTACCAGCTTATTAAGACAGTTTTGTGTCCTATTAATGCCATCAACTTCCATGGAATTTCACTGGCAGAAAACGAGTAAGATACCGCTGAATTAGGACTACACAATGTTGCAGACATTCTATGATAGACTTAATAAGCAACACCCAGATATGGGTTTGTTTGGTTTTTTTTAATCGATTTAACAGACCCTGAAGCTAAATTTTTATATAATTAGTATCTAAAAATCAGCTGTTCTGACTATATAGTGCCTCCATGCACCAGACATTTCAGCCTGCGATCCTCCTCTGATGGTAGCTGCATATGCACTCCTTTAAGAAATTTAATCTGCATTTGAATTAGATTCATTCACTACATGCACACGTTTGATTGGAATCTTGTTGGCAAGTTTATTTTAAACATTCATAAAGTGTCTTTATTTTATAGTAAGTACTTGTGGTTACTTTTAAATATGAAAACATTTAAAATATGAAAATATTTAAACCACCTCACCAGACCTTTGCCATTATGAATATAAGCAAAGGAATACATGAATTATTTATCATAAAAAGTTTTAAATACCTATATACAAGCCATCATAGGGTTATTTTTCCCCCTGTATTTTTTGTTTTTCAAATGAAATAGCTTATTAAGAAAGACAGGGGAGAGAAAGAAAAAAAAAAAAAAAGAGACCAGGAGTGGCTATTGCCTCTTTCTTCACCAACAGTGTGAGTTTTAAAAGCTATCAAAGCCCTTATCTGCAGAATTTAAAGGATTATATAGTGTTTCTGAAACTGTGAAAATGCTTATTCCATGATATGGACATCATTACTCTCTTCAAAAGTAATCACATCATTGAACCTATTAAATAAGTAAAGAGATATTATGTCTTTATTAGAGTATTCTATCTATGGTTTATAGATCATTCTTCATTGCGACAAACTGAGCTTGAAACATTCAAACATCAATTTAACAAACTCTAAGATACCGATCCACTTAAAGAGGCTGGCGCTAAGATGGCATGATTAAAACAGTATAGAGACTAAAGGGAACTTTTCCACGCTATAAAATGTAGAAAGCAACACTTTCTTTCTGAACATGTGACTCAGATTAAAGAACAATAGCACTTTAGCCACAATAAATTAACACAAGGCATAATTTGGATGAATAAAATGAATTCTTATCCCTTACCTTTCTCATTAAGATTACGGAAAAGTTTGGATGATCCTTTCCAAACTGGTGGTGTCTCCATAAGGATCTGATTCAGTTCCTAAAAAAAATAACATTTTAAAAAGATAAAAGTATATATTTAAGAATGTAATGAAGTGGTTAATAGATTATGAATACATGCTAGGAAACCAATATAAAGGACAAGGAACTGAATGCAAATCTACCAGCTAATTTAACTTCAGTTTGCCACAATGACTTTGGAAGTACTAAGCACATATATAAATTTTGCACACATGATTATCTCAAGAATTGGTCACCTGCATGAATACCAAGTGTTTGCAGAGTTGGAGAGAGATGTATTTGTTGCTGAAATTACTCACCAGTGCTCATACTCACTGAAGCCCAGGCTAAGTCCCCCTGGATTTCAGTGAGGTTTTCATATGAGCTCCAAGCAACTGTTCTTTTAAAACACTCAACCTGAACTAAGGCAAACTTCACCCATCAATATGAATGTACTTTACTTAAAATACAGGGATAGAGTCTACAGGGTTATACAAATTTAAAAAAAAAAAAAAAGTAAGAGGCACTTAAACATCACAAAAAGGTAAAGTGTGGCTTAAGTATTTCAGGCAGCTCGGATACACCTGTTAAACTCAGTCAGACCCAGGCTGAGGAAGGAACTGACAGAGGCTCAAGAAAGTCAGTAAATCCAACGTAACAAGCACAGCTGCTCAAGTATCTTCAAGACTCTGGATTCAGCTGAAGTGACAAAAGGAAAGAAATGAAAAATCTTTTTTTAAAAAAAAAAAAAAAAAAAAAAAAAAATTTAAGAACTTCCTTATTTCTCCCGCAACTCTAAGATTACACCAAGAAAGAAAGTAACCGTATAAAAATCTGTGGTTATAAGGCAGCACAGGGAATTATTGCTCACCTGCTTTGAAAGGGATCGCCACCTTTTAGCACCTGCAACAAAAGACAAAGTTGTGAATTCACAGAATTCAGCTATGCCAATACAGTGTCATAAAAATTAGACTACATCTATACTGCATTTTCTAGCCAAAGAAGAGGTATTTCCTCCACTTCACGAGGCTAGTTTTCAACCTGGTTCAAAAAAATTCTCATTATGTTATTAAAAATATAATTAACTTAATACATACCTAACTACTAACTTTAAAGAACTAATTAGATGTATAGTTTTTAATTCAGCTCTGCTTCAGTGATATTAGAAATCCATTCCTAATGATAAACTCCATGCTCCATTAAATAATTATCATGATACTGGAGCTATTCACTATGGTCTTTTGTTATTTCATGGTTAGAAACTTACTGAAATTTAAGTTTTACATCTTGGTAAAGGTTAGCACCAAGACTATCTGCAAATCCCACTCTGACTGTGGTGGAATTATATCAAACAACATCATAACATGAGCCAACAGATTTTCCTGTACTTTTCAGCTTAATTTTTTAATGTCAAATAAAGTTTTCTCTCAAAATACTAATTACAATTCCCCCAAACCAACTTCATTTGCCATATAAATGGATATATGTTTATACCTACTATAAAAAAACTTGGGTAATAAATATATCTAACTTTCCAATCAGATAATTTCCCAGTCTCATACATTACATACAGATTTTCTTTCTAGACAAGCAAGTGAAGATTTATGTGTATATACATATTTTTTACAGCTCAGTATTAGGCTATAACTACTATAGTTAGAGCTAAAGGGAACAAAATAGATTTCCTCTTCTCTTAATTGACTTTCTAAATATATAAAGATGTATTCAGATGGTAAAAATGTATCAAGCATGACAGTTAAAAATACTGTATTTTCCCAAATAAAAGCCTGCACTGTAAAGGCAGCAGCAGCAAGATAATTATAGCATATTTTTTTTTAATAATAACTACCTGGAGTCAAAAGTTAGATTTAATAAAAGAAAATAGACTCTTGCCATATTAGTTAGTGTTTAATCAAAAAAGGAAGTGAACACCCTCTTGACTTCTGTAGGGTTTACAAGATTTCCAAAGTAAATCAATCACAATAGATGTATTCACTCCATCACAAATCTCATTCAGGTCTAGTATTATTAGCTTTTCTATAAAGCAGATGTAAAGAGCTACTATTCTTTCTCTTCAAAGGGCAGTTTTGCTTTTTGACAAAACTCAAGACCTTTCTAGTCTTCATCCATTAAAAAAAAAACACAGGTGCATGTTCATTCTTTTTTTTTTTTTCCTGTAAAATATATATGCTCTAGCACGTCAGCCTGAATGGACTCAATTGCTCAATGGACAACTTGCAACTAATTTAAAAAATGATCCAAAAATACAAAATAAGATGTTCAGAATGTACTAGTTTATTCAGAAAAATACTTAAACTTACTACCTTTAATAGGGCAAGACAGAAAATTAAAGACTTGCCCAAACTGACAGAGCAGTATTTTGACAAAGCTGCAGCAGAAAGGTTAAAATTACCAGTCAGATGAGAAGCTGGAGGTGGTAACACCCGCAGGTCACCTACTTCATCTATTACTTCCTACTTGTCAGCCTTCTGTCCAAATGTCCCAGATGATTTGACTTCCACCATAATGAAGTCATCCACTTCTACTTAGTAACAGCCTCTTACACTAATCTCAGTCATGTAATCTCTGATACTCGTCTCTGTAAAACTAAAGGACATCCATCCAGGTTAGTTTTGCTCTCACTCTCAGAGATGAGCTGGACACACCGGAAGGATTTTGCTACAAATAAGGTTTCCTACACTGAACTCAGAAGGGCATCTGACTGTTCACCTCCAGATCTCTTCTCCTTTGGCATGAGATGAACAGAACGTCCTTGTGAGCTTAATACTTTTTAGTTTTGTTTTGCTTTTAAAATCTGAATACTTGCAGTGAGAGAGGAGGAAGCATATATTTCATTAGCATGGAAAAAATCTTCATAGCAAACTATACATACAGTGTGGTCAAACCAGTCAAACTGTCACAAAATGGAGCTAAAATAAAATGTTTAACTGATGTCCAGTATATGGCACAAATGCTTCATGACCATACATGGTGAAACCCAATTCCACTGTGACCAAAAAAAAAAGAAAGAAGGAAGACTTAGAGATTTGGGCAGAGGAAGTAAATATAAAGTGCTGATGTGTATTTGTATTAACTCCTGTGATAAGGAATCTGCTTCCTCTCTTTTAACTGCAGAGAAAAAAAAAAAAAAAAAGAATGAAGATTTGCTTTCTGGTAAGAGTTTCAAAGTTTTGCAAGTTTTCGCTGTCTAAGCTTTATCTTCAGTCTTCACTGTTACAATGAGATTATATCTTTATTCAAACGTTATAGAAGTTTTGATCCCTGATGTGCCATGGCTGAATTCTTTCCTCGTTTCATTACTGTTAAGAGAACAAAGGGGGGAAAATCTAACATCTGCACAGAGCTTGAAGCTCTCCTCTGACTGTTTTAGCTGCTTTTGACTGTTCTCTATCCTAGCTTTGTGGTGTAGGCTTTAGGAAGAAAGACCTAAGGTGAGTTGTTATTATACATGTCACACCTGAGCAAAGATATTCACTTTCCCCAGAAGTTGTGTGCTGCTACCAACGCACTGCAAGCCTGAGGGCCAGGAAATCAAACCAGATCAGAAACGGATCACCTTACTATTTAGTCACTCTTTGATACTTAAAGCAAAAAATTTTGCAGTAAGTGAACTAAAGTTGATAGTTTATTTTTCATTAATTTAATTAACACACAGTGCTAACTCTGGCAACTTTCAAGTGTAGAAAGTGGATCCCCTGGGGGACTGAAACTCTTACTCAAAGCACGTTATTTGGAAAGCCGTGATATGGCTACAAAATCTCTGTAGGGCAAAAAAAAAACCCAACACGATAGCAGATGACAATTTAAGATGGCAAAAATTGCAGAAACAATCTTATGCTAAATTATTTATAGAACTCATACCTTGCCTGCCCATTTACAGAGAAACTATAAAGAGGAGGAGGTAGGAGTTTTACAGCAACAGTGGTCTGCTCAGAAAGAAACCGTGACTGTAACTGTGTCAATACAATCGGAACAAACGAACCTCTTGTCTTTCATGCCCGTTGAGCTCTTTGTGACCTCCAAGACAAGAACGCTTAACTAATGACTGTTATACAGATATTTACAACCAAACAACAATCAGAATACTAATTGCATGCACTTGGATACCGTTAAAAATAAAATTCTGGAAGACGCAGTACCTTTTGACCACAATCAGAAAAGGGAGCAGTAATCAAAAGCAAATGGAAAAATAACATACCCCACTGGCATCTCCTCTAGCAATTTTATCAGTATAAAACTCCTGCTTACGTTTGGGTTCATCACTTGTGACAGCCTGAATGAAGTCATATGGAGTCATATAGAGCTGTCCTTCAAATTCTAAACTGGCAAACCTACGAAACCGCTGCTCCCGAGGAGTTGCGTAAAGGTGTAAATCTTCAAGGTCTGATCTGTTTTCTGTAACCTTCAAAGACAGAAGGAAACAATTTTAATGTAAGAAAAAAAGTTTTGGTTTACAATTGCCATCACCATTTACCATAAAGAAACTGCAAATGTAAAGGTGATCATTCATAAAGTCAAATGCATCCAAATATTCTTCTATCCTTTTCAGCCTTATACAAATTTTAGCAATAAATCTTTACGCATTAAAATTGTACTCAAGCTCAGGGAAAAAAAAAAAAAAAAGGAAGGTAAAACCAAGAGAAGTTAGGCTCTTGAATCATAGAAAAGAGGGCAACTTTAACTCAAGGAAGTCCACATAACATCAACAGTTATTTAAGTTGTCTGACATTTCCAGAAGAGAATGCAATAACACTTCTTTTATATTGCTTCTTAGCGTACAGCGCAACTGTTGACAGTAACAGGCAAGAAACCTCTATAATATACTCCAGTGTAAATCTTGCACAGATACTCCTATTTCAATTAATCAATGCCATTAGAGCTACCAGACTTGGGGGAACAGAAGAAGAGAAGAGGAGAATTATTTCACTAGAGTTACAGAAGTACTGGACGGCATCAAGTTCACACCCCATGGGAGTTTACAGACGTCAGGAGTTTCTGGTATACTTATCATCCAGCTGTTAAACATGCAAACTTAGTAGTACAAACTCTAAGAGTTCTAAATTATTACATCTTTGCATTACACCGTCAAACCTTATAACAGAAAATATGCTACTGCCGCTATCTGAAAACTTGTTTTAGCCCATAACAAGGCAAACTCCTCTGTGCAATAAGTACCTTCAAGAAAACGTGTCTGGAACTTTTTTTCAGAGATGAAAAAAACAAACCAAATCTGTTTCGTAAAAGGAAGAGCAACGATATAGCCAACTTCTCCCAGTACGTTAAAGAGGAATACAGCATCTTATCAATGAAATATCCTAAACTGACACTGTCCTCACTATTTTTGTCATTTCATACAGTATCCCTAAAATTCTTCAGGTGTCAAACTAAGGAAAGGCAACGAGTAGCACATGGTTTAACTAACATCTATGTTTGCTTTTACCAACTAAGGAAAAACCAGCCTAACACATTTTGTTTTTCAGAAAGGCATCTAAACACAAAGGGAAGCTGGGAGATGTCTGCAGCTGCTGTCCGCCAAGAGGTAACAGTCCTCAACTACAAATGGGAATTGCTTTTCCAAAACCTTTCCAAGAATAGGTTTCAGATTTCAGCAATTAGAAGCAAAGGCACGTTTATATTGGGCAGTCAAAACTCTGGGCTCACTTCCCTTCTGTTTTCCAAACAACATCCTTAAAAAAATAAAACATTAGTAAGACTACTGCAGTGAAACAAAGTTTTATGGCCTCAGTTGTAACTAAGAGATTAAATTACATTTGTAAACTAGACACATCAAAAATAAATGTGTCTAGAAGAGGTCAAACACTCCCTATTTGGAAAAAGAAAAAAAAAAACACCCCAAAAAAAATCACACTTATAATCACAATGTAACAGAAGACTCACAATTTCTTGATTTTATATATGGAAGTTTTAGTACCTCAATACTTTATCTAGGACATTTTAACCAGCCTTCTAGAAGAAAAAAAAAAAAAGACTATTAACTGTGCAGTTCTCTTTCTGCACCGTCTCTAGTCTTTTTGAAATTATTGCTTCTATTGTGTGTGTGTGACAATGTTTCATTTCAATGGAAAAAACTGCCATGGAAAGTAAGAGCAACAGAAATACTTACACAAGCATTTAATTTTCAATAGACTGCTCTACATACAAATACTCTGCATTTTTCCCTGAGAAGCAGTTTTAAACCTGGTCTCTCTGGTTTTTTATCATTTTCAAATGATTACCAAATTAAATATGGGTAGAAAAAAAAATAATCTAACAGCCAGTCCTACAAACTCACCTTAGAATGAGAGAAAAAAGCTGAATAACCACTGACATACCCACATGCAAGCCAAAATATTTCTGTCCCATGTCACTGTTTGAATATTATGGTCCTGCTGATCCTTCAGCAGTCCTGTGGCATTCAAGCTATGCCTCCATGTGGGATTTACACGACTCAATTGTTTTGGTAGAGCTTTTAGTGACAGAACTGATTATCCCTATATTTGAAGTTTAATAATCTACCTTTATTTTTGATATATGTTATTTTACCATTATTAAAAACATGCTTTTGAATACATGCAGGTTGTAAGCATGGGTAATGAAGCTATATATATCTGCAAAGTCAATTTTCAGACAAGAAACTGCTTCAAGGCCATATTACACATGCAGCATGTATAATTGATTGCAATCAGTCCTAATCAATCATACATAATCAGGAGAATCTGTAGATAACGTATCACTCAAGAGACATCATCTCAGTTTTGATCACTGTCAGTATTTGGAGAGCGCGTTGAGATTCTTTCCTCTCTCAAGAAAGTCACACTACCTCAGGTACTACTGCTTAATATTTCGCTTGAGACACCCAGAAAAGCATTTGCTAAGTTCTCAGACACATATTTCAACATTATCTTGAGTACTCCATGCTACAAAATAACATACTGCAAACATGGAATTTTCAAAACATGCTTAAACTTAACTCATGCCAGTACCTAGGTCTCCAAAACCTTAAATTCTGCCTCGCTTTAGCCAACCTAGTTTCCTCAGAGTGTATAGCGATGCCAATATTTCACCCTCTGGCTCAAAGTCACAGTAACCTGATAGGAATACAGCCTGCCACCTAAAAAGAGCAGCACCTCCCTAAAGGCTCCATACCCCGCCTGCCCTTGCTCTGGCACTTCATGTTTACTTTCCCCAGCGTCAAATCGGATAAAGGAACTGGTCTGACTGGGAACTTTTTGTTTTGGTGGGGCTATTTTTTAAGCCAGATAAATGCCTGGATTTACCCCACAAGAACAGCTATTTTTTTTCAAAACACGGGCCAGGGGAACATGCAGCTTCTGGAAAAGAAAACATCACCTGTTCCAGCAGCAAGAACCGCCTACTTCAGCTTAAAGTGATGGGAAAACTGCAGGCTGAAGCATAAATTCATTCTAAGGAATGAAAATACCACTTTACTTTGAACTTTTGGGGTTCATCAGAAATAATCAAAGCAAGCTGTTTCTGCTATTGATCTGACATGAATTCAAACAAACATGTACAGGGCTTAACGTGTATCACGTTGCTGGGTCTTACACTAGATGTCCAAATAAAAAGCAAGGATGGGCTGCAGAAGGCTCCAGGCACACACCTTAGTGAACTGATAAACAAAACCATCTTTGGGAATAATCATTAATTAAACACCAAGCCATTCTAAAGTACTCTGATCCTCAATTCATACCTCTTCGGGCACTTATTTATGTCTCAACACATAAAACTGTCTCCTGTTTTCCCCAACATTAGCAGATCATAATCCAGTGAGGCAAATATGAGCATCTCAGTGACACCAATTGCTCTCAATTGATTTAACTGATATTTATGCCCAGGTTAGGCAACCTTATTGTAGCAGCATTAGTGTCAAACCCTACGGACACAGGAACAAGAACAGAAAGTTGATGCTGAATACCTCAGGGAAGGTGCTGCTGCTGAAGAAGTGCACAGGATTCAGTAAGATTCCAATTTCTATTTGAAGTTCCAAGAGCTTATCCAGACTAAATCTCTCTGTAATTATCAACAATCTTCAAAAACTCTCATGAAAGTACATCTCTTTGACAAACAAAAGAGGGGAGATTTTTTTTTATGCTTCTGTTTACTAATCCTCTTGGCAATCCTGCCTACTAATTACTATGAGCTTGTATCATGTTATGGTTCTCTGCCTTTTAAAAGCTGGACACAGCCATTTCTTCCAAGCAGAATGGCACGAATCTCCCAATAGCAGTATTATTGTAATTTTCAATATAGCAGGTGAGTTCTGCTTTACCTGAACATCTACGCAGACCTACCTTTTTATTAGAACTTCTAGAGGGGAAAAAAAAAAAGCCCCACAGCTGAAACCAATAATGTAGCCGGTAGCCACAATTTCACAGAATGGTAGGGGTTGGAAGGGACCTCTGGAGATCATCTAGTCCAGTCCCCCTGCCAAAGCAGGGTCACCCAGAACAGGTTGGACAGGAACACATCCAGGTGGGTTCTGAATACCTCCAGAGAAGGAGACTCCACAGCATTTCTGGGAAGCGTGTTCCAGTGCTCTGGCACCCTCAAAGTAAACAAGTTTTTCCTCTGAAATTAGCAGCATATTTTTCAGAGAGTGCAATTCGTTAGAAGAGACTTAAATGGAAACTACCAAAAAAGGAATTGATTCTGGTTTACCTCAAACAAGAATGTTCTTCTTCCTTGATTCACAGCAAAAACTTCAGTGAAGATCTAGGCTTTCTATCAAGCAAAATTAGTGTCCAAAACTCACTCCCATTGTGGGTTCATCTTTCATGTACTCTGTCTATTGGTGGAGACAAGTCAAAATGCCCTGAAAGTCCAGTGCTCTCACCAAAGATTTCCATGTATTATTTGAACTTCCTTGAAGCCTGGGCTGATCTCCATTTCTGGTTCCATGTTTGTCTTACTGGCTCTCTTCTCAGAGAGACGGTGTGTCTGAGTTTGGTATAACATGAATTAACCTCTGTGGCCTTCCAGTGAAATCCAAGCAATAACTTAAGGCATTGCCATAAGATGGCCTAACACAGGACATGAGGTCACCGATTGACATTAAAATAACTAACATTTTGCAGCAGTTATGAGCCAAAACTACCTAAAAATATCAATAAATGGTAATGATATGGCTCAAGTTTGGTAGAAGTGCAGAAGATAAAACAGGACATCATTATCCTTTCTATTAAAAAGCACAAAAGAAGTGTTCTTTGCCAAGTGTTAGTCTCATAATACATTAAATCAGTAATCCAGAAGTTTTATTCTGTGACAAAAGTTCTAGTTTTCTCATAGAGACATGCTTAAATGCCAGATACGGGATTTTTCACTTGAAAATTAGAAAAAATGATGCTTACAAGCTCATAAAGCTCTACAGAAGTACTCCACAAGAATCTACTATGAAAACTCAGAACAATACTCCAAGTCCCAGACTCTGAGGATATCTACAAATAATATAAAATATTTTACAAAACAAATAGATAAGAATATACACACTGTGTGTGCATGCATATGAAGCAAAAAGCTTCAACAGTATCACATAAAAAACCACAACTTTGCCGTGTTCCAAGTCAAATCAGTGTTCTCTTGCTTTTCCAACTGAGATAAAGGTGAGACTATTTTAGCTAAAGAAGCCAACATTCACTACTAAAAGTACCTTTTGCTTGCAGTCAAAAATATGTTCTGTTACAGTAGTTTAATCTTTAACTAATTTATTTCAAGTGAGTGAGTTTCTTTGAATTTCTGCTTGCAAAGTAATCTGTCTTCCATCAATGAGAATCTGTGCAAATTATTAAAATAAAAAGGCTTTCAAAGCAATGCTGTTCCTTACTTCCTTCGTTTATATTTGACTTCAGGCTTATTTAATATGCTCCCATGTAGATAAAAGTAGCACAATTTTGTTTTCATGCTGGGTGGCCAAAAGGTTAAACGTCAAGTTCCCAGTGTGGGAAAATCCCAAAGTAGACAAAACTGTTTTGATGCTTACCGAAGTTATATTTCCAGCAGACTACTTAGATGTAGCACAGCCAACAATTCTGTTAGCTGATCCCGCTTCGCTGAGATAAGGACATTATTATATTAAAATATTTACAAGCATAGGAAGCTGGAATGTGTTTAAAATGCTGTAAAAAGGGCCCTGTTCAATTCTGTTACAGGAAATCCTTGGGGTAACAATGTTTATCTGTAAGCACAGCTACTCCAGAAATCCTCCAGAATAAGTAAAATGCTAAAATATTCTCCAACAGTCCTCCTTACATTAGTTTCACACAGAAGTCACCTAACCTCTAGCAGTTCTTCAAGACGTTTCAGACAGCATATCCTACTAGACATGTCCATGTGCTTCACTGCAGGCAGGACTAAAACATACTCCGTCTCAAACACGCATCACCCTTTTTTAAGATCTCGAGGAACACAAAATTAACGCTGAGAGTTAAATCTCCCTCTCCTCTCAGCACAACTCTCACCACAGCTGCCTGGCAAGCAGTGCCCTTCTCAGGATGATGACAGTGAGGAGCTTCAGATGTCAACAACCAAAGAGCAAAATCACCTCCCTACATTTGGCAATCGACCTACGATACTAAATGCACAATGCCTAGGAAAAAAAGTTAGCTAAAAGTTGTTCTTGTAAAAATGATCCTTTATGCACCTCTTGGAACGGCATCCTCTTTGAGCATGCAAGAGAGTCTCCTCCCTAAGGGAGTATGCCTTATTTTTTGGAGTTAAAGTCTTGAGTCTCTCACAGAGATGGAAATACATGATGTAATCCACTTAGAAATGTGCTGCTACAAATAAACTTGACCTTTTGAGTATTTTCACAAAGGGAGAGTTTGACAGTACTGCTGAGGTACTAGGGAAAAAAACTTTGGAAACGCGCAAAGTATGCAGCTTCCTTCTCCTTGAAATGAGTGTACTTTCAAGAAACATGATAAAAATCCATATTCTGTGTGTGTCTTTCCCTGCCTCCCCTTTAGTTTTTAGATCACCTCTGAAGGAAGTGATTCTCAGAGAATATTTAATAAAAATAAATAAATTCACTACCTTTACACAATGACAACATGGCTCTAGAAAAGATCTCCCTGGAGTACAAAGAGGTATCATCGGTATTTCCAAGATGGTTTTCATAAGCTTCATAAACGACACAGGAATTTTGGCAGTAAGGAACACGGAAGCAAGGAAATAGAGGATGAATATAAATTCCTCTTAGGAATTTTGACACTGGATTATGTTTTTCTAAAATGGTTATATTTCTCTGAAAAAAACATCATACACAGCTGTTCTGACAAGGTAAATATTTTGTATGCAGTATTTTGGATCAGAGTTCTTCTCGGTTCAATACCGTTCTCAGTTGTCAGTAGAGAGAATCTGTACCAAAATAAGTTCTTTCAAAAAGCTTCCTGCTCTGTGTAAGCATCGCCTAGACTTTAAAGGAGCTGCCTGTTAGCAGAGCTCTCCCAGTCTCCAGACACAAAACCAGCAGCCCCGAGTGCAGAATTTTACTTTGGGTCTGAAATGTTAAGTGGTTGTAACCCCAGAATTAAAACCGTTGCTTTATTATAGTGTCCAAGACTTTGCTCCAGGTAATCACACATAAACCCCTGGTCCTCTGGACTGGAATTGTTCTCAGAAAGCATCTGGGAAGAGGGAATCCTGCAGGAAGCCTGGCTTCAATCTGCTTCTGCACCACATCTTCCTCTCTACCAAAACACCTCTGATAATATGCTTGGTCAAGCAAGTATTTTTTCGTACTGACCACAGGAGATTTTTCTGTTCAAAAAGCCTGCCAGGTCACTGAGCCCATTTTGGTGACACGTATCATATCTTACTTGATTTCTAGCAAACAGCAGCTCCTTATTCACCTGTACATAAAACAGATTTCATACAGTAAGAGTTTCACAAAACAAGGAGAAAGATCTGCAGACCATTCTGACACTCTGTTTCTTTTGGAGACTCAACCATAGCTTTTTTTCAGTCAAATGATGTACCACATTTCTGGACTGGCTAAGAACGGTAAAGTGTCCCATCAACATCTGTGTAATCCTCAGTGTTAGTCCTGAAATATAAAAGCCCTTTTAAAATTTATTGGTCCCATAACTGCTACAGCATCAGTGAATACTAGATGCCAGCAG
Organism: Tringa tobata; assembly: GCA_033628505.1. Taxonomy (NCBI): domain Eukaryota; kingdom Metazoa; phylum Chordata; class Aves; order Charadriiformes; family Scolopacidae; genus Tringa; species Tringa tobata. Next base: position 2,854,068 of record JAHREE010000278.1, read on the forward strand.
TAGGACAAAGGAACTAATTATCGAGATATATATGACAACCTTATATTCTTAAATAGTCCACCACTACTGCCAAGCATTATTTGGATTCAGTGACAGAATCTGAAGTGACCTGTAGGGATATTAACTGGGCCCAGCACAACTCTAAAGATGCTTTCACAGGCCATATGAACATCATCTGGAAGCAGGTGACCTGCATGAAGAAAGCTGTTCTTTGAAAGACAAAATACAAACTAGGTTAATCCCATTTTTTTCCTATTTTGGGGGATCAGAAACCTATTCTGCTGTGTGCTGGAGCTGCCTAGGTAAACCTGGAAGGCCATTCTGCTTATTACACTTTTTACATTTACACTTTTACCAAAATTCATCTCAACAAAAAAGGAAGACATGGGAATTCAAGACTAGATATGTGTACTGGTTTTGGCTGGGACAGTTAACTGGTATGGTGCTAAATTTTGGATTTGTGCCCAAAACAGTATTGATAATACAGGGAACTTTTAGTTACTGCTGAGCAGGGCTTACACAGCATCGAGGCCTTTTCTGCTCCTCACACCACCCCACCAGCGAGGGCTGGGGTTGCAGAAGAAGTTGGGAGGGGACACAGCCAGGACAGCTCACCCCAACTGACCAAAGGGACATTCTATGCCATGTGACATCATGCTCAGCATGTAAAAGCTTTGGGGAAGGAGGAGGAAGGGGGCGGGGGACGGACATTCAGACTTCAGGTATTTGTCTTCCCAAGTCACCATAAACACCGAGCCCTGCTGCCCTGGAGATGGCCGAACACCCACCTGCCCACGGGAACCGGTGAATTAATTCCTTGTTTTCCTTTGCTTGCTCACACAGCTTTTGCTTTACTTATTAAACTGCCTCTCTCTCTCTGGCGTGGGGCTCTGTGGTGGCTGCTGGCCAAGGTCAATCCCAACAATACGGATGAGACAGCCACCACCAGCTTGAATACTCTTGAAAACTTTGAATATCTGAATATTTTACACTGCGATACTGCTTTCAGTTATAAACTTAATAGGAGTTAACCATTAAAAATGAAATTATCCACCATCAATTCATGTTTCAGAATAGATTCTCTTGAATGGAACCAAAAACTATGGGAGGAGATAGATTTTGTTTTGCCCACATTAGAATATTTTCATTTTTTTAAAGAATCTCCAGCAATTCCATGTCTAAAAGAAAAGGATTTCAAGTTTTGCAAGGGCTGGTGACTTTACTGTCAGGACTGGGTTGTTTTAGTGGTTGTTCTGTTAAGAAGCAAATAAATTACGAGCCTATGCAAACTCTCACACAAAATTACTCATTTTGTTAGCTAAGTCCCCCAAAATTTCAACCTGCTATAGGGTCATTCCAGGTCAAAGCCCCAGGGGAGACGCAAGAAGCATCCAGTGTAACTGCTTCTACCAGCTGCTGTAGATCTCTGTAGGAAGACATTGAGGGCAGAGACACCACCTGCTTCTTGATTCCAACGATCCAAGTAAATACCACCTGGGACAAGCCCCCTGCCCAAGGGAAGATTAAGGAAGAATCATGCAAATGGAAATAGCAGGATGAAGTACAAAAGTCTGGATGGGATGGAAGGAGAAAAAAAAAAATAATAAAGATGTTGGATGATTTTCTTTGGTGGAACGAAATGCAGACTGAGACTGGAAATTAACTGAGGAGTTAAGGAAATAGGAAAGTGGGGGAAAGACAAACCCAGAAAGCCCCAGAACACAGTGTCAGACTTTGTGCGTCAGAAATAAAGGAGAAATGTCTTTGACTTCTCCTTGACCTTCCAAAAGCAACTGGAGAGGTTCCCAAGATACTTGAGCCTCATGATTCTTTGTTGGCGAGTAGTTGACAGCAAAAACCTCCCAGCAAAATGTGTACCACATTTACATCAAACGCGTCTACACAGAAGCTGCAGGTTATCGTTCTCCATTACTCCACTCAAACTGCAGTAGATCCAAGAGCTCCAACCTTCATCCTAGTAACAATGACATGACTTCTCATGAGAGAGTTTTCTACTTCAAGCGTTACTATGGTTTTTAAACCATTAAACATGTTAAGGTTGTTAAACTCAGCACTATAAACTAGAAATTAAAAATGTTATTGTCACTCAGGCAACATTAATTCAGCCTCTTAATAAAGGATAAAGACAATACCATTGCCATTGCAGAATGCCATTCAACACTATTTGAATGCAGTATTTGCATCCCTTTTTTTTTTTTTGTTTTCCCCCCGGGAAGACACCTCTGGAGGTGTCACCACAGGTCTAGAGGGCAATCATAAATGGAGCAGAGATCGCAGAGGGAGCTCATGGCGAAACTACTCTTGGTAGTTCACCAGCCAGATCCAGGATCCAACTATGGTCTCTCCCCATTGTCATAAAATCCCTTCTGCAGCACAACAGTCAATAATAATTAAAACAAAAGCACCTCAGACCAAAAATTCCACAGCTATTTGATCCTCATTTGGGGTGGGCTTCAATTGAAAGGATTTTTTTTTTTCAGGAATGCTGAGCGCTTAGATCTAAAATTTGAAATCAATGAGACCACTCGTTCAAAAAAAACAACAAACCAACCAACAAACTGATTGCAATACAAAGCTAACATTCTGAGATGTCAGTCTGTGCATTTAGACTGGCCACACAAACTGAGTGGGCATATTTCATGCTAGTCTTTCAAATTTTCTCCTATGTAAATGGAAAGCCGAATTAATTGGAGTTCTTTTCCACAAGGGAGCATAAAAAAAAAAAACCATGTTAATTTGTTTCTTCCTCTTCCCCCCCTCCCCTGGCGTTTGTCTTAAAAATAATAGTTGGTGTATACATAGAAGATATATTTTATACATTTTTTATTTCACATTTATTCAAATATAACCTTAACTCCGACTTTGCAACCTCAATGCTTTTATAGCGATGTGTGTGATAACTCAGAGTTACACATCACATTGAATCTATTGCCTTTCCAAGAGTGCAGCAGCCATACTTCCCTCGAAAGAAGACTGAGAATTAAGATCAGGTAAGTAAAACAAGGTAAAGTTATGTCAAATGACAACAGTATGAAAGGCTGGAAGAGTTTGTCTTTGGTCCTCTGTGCCACAGCAACACACTCAAGACAACAAGTACATGAATAATCAAAAATATCTGGCTCAACTTCCCTTCCTAAGGGATGCTGCCAACAGAATCTGCCTTTTGGCCAACAACTAAGGGCAAAAGGGCTGACAACATTCACATTTAAGCCTCCGCTCCGATAACGTAGATGCTCTCCCCAAGTATATTGTAAGATAAACTTGATGTACAGAAAGCAGGCTGTTTGCACCATTTTCTAGCCCTATCGACACCGCACCGACAAACTGCCGAATGACAGCTCTTGACATTTTTAGGAATACCAATTGTTTTAATGAAAAAAAAACCAAAACCAAACAACCAAACAAAAACCAAACCCGTCACTGCCATATTTTACACCTGGCACCATGCGGGAGTTCCTCCCCATTACAGGAAGCTCCATTTTCCAGGTTCTCATCACCTGTTTTTTGTCACGCATGTTAAAAAAACAAACCAAAACAAACACACACATGGGTTTTTGTTAGTCAACCCATCTTCTCCCTCAATTAGCGCGAGTGAGGTGTTACTTATTTGCGCCAAGCTACCTCTCCTTACGCCGCACAAACCCTTCCCTCCACAGAAAGCGTTACAATGAAGAG
>JAHREE010000278.1:2867621-2880256 GCA_033628505.1 Tringa tobata
GCTGCGGGGGTGGCGGCGGCGGACCTGGCCCATCTGCAGGGCATCCTGCGGCGGCGGCAGCTCTACTGCCGCACCGGCTTCCACCTGCAGATCCTGCCCGACGGCAGCGTGCGGGGAACCCGCCAGGACCACAGCCTCTTCGGTAAGGGCTTGCGGCGCGGCACGGTCCTTCCCCACCACCACCTTCCGTGGGAGGGATGCTCATCCACACGCGTGGAGGACGTACCGTGTGTTTGGGTGCCTGTCTGTGTGTGCAAGGGGCTGTGTGTGTGTGTAGCTCTGGGTGTGATTTCGGGAGGGAGGTGCGGGGGGAGTGATGCTGGGCCCGGGGGATGAGCTCTCGGTACCCGGCTTCATCCACCCGTGTTAAGCCGTGGGGTATGGGCTGTGCATCCCCTACCTGAGCCAGGAGGTATGGATGTATACGCCTTGCTCAGCCCACGCGCGGTGTCTTACCCACTTGAGGCTTATAGGCATAAGGATACACCTGCAGGTTTAGCGGGAAAGGTCAAAAAACCAACCCAATTCTTTTTGTAATCGTTGTATTTCAAGTCTTCGTACAATAATGCAGACCGTGGGCTGGGGCAGGATGACCCTTAGGCCTCATTAGGCTCATTAGGTCTCTTTTGTTTCTCATTAGTTTTTTTTTTTTTTTTGTGGGATAGAAAGTTAAAGCAAAGAGGCCTAAAAATGCCTCTTTGCTCAAATACTTCCCAAGTGCTTCCCGGTCAACTTTGTATGTCAATAAACCAGAAGGAGGTGAAGACAACCCCAAAATGTAAACGTTTCCTGTGATATGAGTGAATCCTAAACGTCAGTTGTAGGAACTGGACGTGTGAACAAACCTGCCCTTGTCAGCTAGGTGTGAGCTTTTGGGTGTATTGATTCAGCAGTCGTAAAAAGGTGATTAAAGAGTTTCCTATCGTCCTCCCCATAGTCAAAACAATCCGCTGGAATGGCTCTTAATTGCTTTTATAACACATGGATGTTTTCAGAAGTAAGAGAGCAGTAGTCAAACAGACAGTTCTTCACAGAAGGAAGATTTCCTACAGCGTGTAAACATGAAATAAATCTTTGCTTTAAAAGCAAAAAAAAAAAAAAAAAAGTTACCCCCAGATCAAACATTTTCTGGGCTTTTTAGAAATGTTCTTCCTTTATTCTACCGCTATTCGCGGCAGGTTTGTCTGATGTGGTTGCTTTGTGGGTTGAATCACCTGCTTATTATAGTTTTGAGAAAGGGTGGCTTTGAAAATGATACCAGAAAGACAAAATACCTCCACCTCTTTTTATGGGACTTTGTGCTTTAGGAAACTGGAAAACTAGGATGATTTACATGCAATATAGTTCTTAGTGCTTGCTCTTTGTAAAGGATTTTTTTTTCCCCTTTGCTGCTTGGTAATAGAAATAAGAAACCTGCCACAGCTCAATTAAAATTCAAAACATTTTAAATTATTGTATAGTCCAGACAGTCCATCTGTCTGAGAGTGAAAAATGGTCCTGAATGAAAAAGAGTAATCATAGATACAGCAAATAGACAAAAAGCCATAATCAAAATCAAACGCACTATTTAAAATCACTTATCTTGGATTAATTTTTTTTTTTTAATCTTTTGTGGTTTTGCTGCTGCACAGCAAAATCTTGGATTCTAGAACAACTTCTTTTTGAGGCTTTGTTTACATTGTTAACAACTTCCAAAAAGCCAGTTCACACGTTCCCTTTCTTTCATGTTTTGTATGTTCTGTAATCTGTGCATATCAATTGGTTAAACATGTTGCCATGCCCTTGCCAAATTCAGGCTTCAAATAGTGCCTCGTCTCCCGAATACTTTGTATTATTAATACATATTACATTTTGGGGCAAATGTAATATAAATAAGGCTATAATCCAAACATTAGCAAATAAGCAGCATATTTCACTCGCATAAAAAGCCTTGCACTGAAGACAGCAAGTTGTGTCAAGAGGTGTGGGCCCCTGTGCTAGATAAGACGCCTGGCAAATACTTTTTTATTTTCTTTTTTTTCGGTCTGTGGGTAGATTCTGATGTATAAAATTCCCATCTGTACTTTGATTTCCATTCAAACAATCTAGTAATGGAGAATGTGTTTTTTTAAGATAATGCTATAGAGAAAGTAAAGTATATTTTCAGGTAATTCAAACCTATCTTCCACTGTTTGAGTAGGCAGTTTAGCAAATAACGTATAGTCATTAAAGCCTTCATTACTCTGTTGTTGCAATCTATAGGCTCAGCGCTGAATAAAATCCTTTCGTATTCAACATTTAAAAAAGAAAGTTTTCTTAAATGGTGTGGGATTCTGGTTTCTAGATGAGGCTTCTCAAACTGCTTTCCTGTGAATGCTGTATATGTTTCTGTATAGTGTTTGAAATTTCAGAGAAACTAGGCCATGTTTACTCTAACATGTACATTTTCCACTTGTTTTCAACTGTGTTTCGGATGCTACATATTGTATGCTTACAAGCTGAATTAAATCAATTTTTTTTATTATTATTATTTTTCAGGTATCCTTGAATTCATCAGTGTGGCAGTGGGACTGGTCAGTATTAGAGGTGTCGACAGTGGCCTTTACCTTGGAATGAACGAGAAGGGAGAACTCTATGGCTCTGTAAGTACTGCTTTCGTGTCAGCTCACACACGTTGACGTTTTGATTCACTTCTTAGCACTGTGCAAACCCCTCAAGTAGCCAGCTGAGGTAGGATTGGCTTTCAAAACACTAACATCTGTTGAAATGTATAATGTATTTTTAGAGAATACAGTATAGCCTTGGATACTAGAGATTTGATGGGAACAATTTCTCTGTCCTGGATGAAGAGAACTGAAAAGAAATATTCCTCTTAAGTTATGACAAAAAATAGAAAACCAAACTAGCTATATAAACAGCATTTAGGTTGGCTGCTATCTAATTTTCTTTTTATCAATACTGCAAATGTATCATAGTGCATAGTCTATCATCAAAAACATTGGATGCAGCTGGGAAACAGTTAAAAGGATAGTTATGGAACAAATAAGCAACAATTAATATAGTGCCCCAACTTACTTTATGTATAGCCTAATGCACCTTTACAAATCAGCAGGTGGTACTTCCAGGTACCAGTGTTTTAACATAAAAGCATTCTTTCAAATAGTGGGAAAAAGAATATAATACCGTATCACAGTCACGGTTTGGTAGCACTGTTATTTGAAAAATCTGGATGGTGCAAGAGCACTGGCAGTATCTGTAGATCCCAACCGGAATATTGGCATTTAAGTATTAAAATTAGCTTGTGCTCACTATGGCTGATTTGTATCTGTTGAATAACTTCAATGTATGACTGTAAAAATATAATCTTTGATTTTTTTCCAATACTATCAGGGTAATAACAGTCTTAGACTCTTCTCCTTAAAAACATCTTGAGATAGAACAGTCTGTCTCTCCAGTTCCTTTGGCTGTGGTTAGTCCTGTTTAAAATGTGAGAAGTGATACACACCACAAAGAACACATGGAAATACCTTCTTGATCTGCTACGTTGCACCTGAGTCCCCCCACCAAACCTCATTTCTAGAATGGTAGATACCCCAAGACAGAATAGTTCCTGTAGGTCAGGTGAATTTTAGTTAGATCATAAACAAGTAATGCCTTCTTAGACAGACAGTTATCTAATTCATGTTTAAATCCAAAATTGTATATGTATGGGTCCAATTTTCAAAAGAATAAAGATTAAAGTGGGCTTCCAAACTCAGTATCAAGTCTACATACTCTTCTGGGATTTGATTTGTCGACAGTTAAAAGAACAGTAAGGCCACACAAAGCCTAAAATATTTTATTTTCATCATATTTTTTCCATGTATGTTCAGATATCTAGCGACAGCTTGCCTTATTTTTCTTCTCTGTTTGTTTCCGTAGGAGAAACTAACTTCTGAATGCATCTTCAGGGAACAGTTTGAGGAGAACTGGTACAACACTTACTCATCCAATGTGTACAAACACGGGGATTCAGGGCGACGATACTTTGTAGCACTTAACAAAGACGGTACTCCCAGAGATGGGGCAAGGTCCAAAAGACACCAGAAATTCACACATTTCTTGCCCCGGCCTGTGGATCCTGAAAGAGTCCCAGAACTGTACAAAGATGTGCTGGGATACAGCTGAGGAAGGAGGCAACTTTGGAAAAAAAAAAACCCATAGTGGAGCTGTTGGCCATGGAGCTTCTGTGGCAACACCAGCATGAGGAACCTGCAGAGGTCTAGGATGCTGGAGTGGAAGAAGGTGCTTTGTGACAGGCAAGCCTCTGCTTTCCAACCTGTGGATTTAGGAGACAAAGCCTTCAAGTGGAGTGTGGACCAGCTGCCTCCAAACTCGCTGAACTGTGTGGTCGCCCGGAACCAGAGGAAAGTGGGAGTGTGACTTCTTTTAAAAGTAACAAACTCATGGTAATTTTGTCTGGATTACCCGTGGTCCATAAATTAACAAAGAGCTACCTTCATTGCGTGGATGAGATGAGCTGGAAGAAATAGAAAGAAATAGACTATAAACCAGTAATAAATCCTGAGAACTACATATGGAGTTTTAGTGGCTCCACTTCAGTGGTGGACCCTAGACGTCAATGTGTCATAGTCAGAGCTGGAACTTTTGTTCAGGATGGACCTATTTATACATCTCCAGATAGCATATATTTATTTTATATATTTATTTATTAAAGAGTTTATTTTTTACTGGGATATGAAGAGAATACAAGCCCCTAACCCCAATGAGAAATCATTTACAGTGCCAATATTTACTCTGAGTAGTCATGAGACAGAAGTGACATTACCTTGCAATGCATCCAAAAACTGAACATTCATATTGCATCGTTTATCAGTTACAGATAAAGTTATATTTTATGCACATACCATTGCCTTGTGACTGTCCTTATTTTGGAAAGAATGTTTAATATTTTTTTTTTGACCTATGAGAGTGCCTTACAGATCTGTATTGAATTCAAATGCACATTTAAAAAGGGAATTAAAAATTATTTCACTTTATTTGGTTTACTGTCATTTTTAAATTGAGAGTCTCTTAGCACACCATGTGTAATATCTCAAACCTGCAACGATTGTGAAGCGTATTGCAGTTTTTCTGAGAGGAAAAGTAGTGTTAGCTCTTGAAATCGTGATTCAAATCACGATGTGCTTTATTGGTTTTTTACTAAATGGTTCCAACTATCTTTACTAATGCACAAATAACTATTCTCTGTATTACTTAAAATTTTCATGTAGGATTCTCATCACTGTATAAGGTATTTTCATTATATTTTTTAGGGGGCATAGTATCAGAGTAAGAAGTTTCTGATATTGCTGAACGAAAAGCTTCTGTGAGTGAAGGTTTTTTCTCCACTGGGTACAGAGGAGTCTAAGGAGATGACTTTCTTACCTTAATTCCTCCTTTAGGGTATAATTCCAGCATAAGCCTTTGCGTGAAGACTGTGGGGACAAAGAAGAGCTCTGTCTCTATGCTGGTTACAGCTACACAACAGGTAGATCCCACTCATTCAGGACTGTCTGTGACGAAGCACACTTATCTGCCTAACCACTAACAGGAAAGGCTCTGCTCTCTGTAAGAATATGAAGCGTTAATGACAGACCCTGGATGATTTAGACCTAGACCTGCTGAGGGTTGCTGCCAGATGATTGGCACCTCCACGGGAAAGGTCGGTGCAGGAAAAGGACTGCAGGAAAGGCAGCCCAGGATAGGGCAGTGATATTTACACTGTCCCAAAGGTGGTCTCATGTCTCAGGTGCTCCCAGCGGGCTCCAGCTCAAGATAACTTCTTTGAGTTCAGTTTTGTGGAAGCATATATGGTTCAAGTACTGCACGCACATAATTTATATAAAATCAAGATATATCAAGCATTTTCCAGTATATAACACATTTACTACAGCCATCACTCTACCAGAACTTCTTCCAATCTATAATGAGAAGTGGATGAGCATAAATTACTGATGGACTGTGGACAAGATCGTTTTGCTTTCTGCCAAATGAAAATTTAATACAGATACACAGAAAGGTGTTTCAGCATTTTGTGGCTAACAATATGTAACTTACCAACGTTAAAGGCTTCATTAAAATTTTCTGAAAAACAGGCAGTGGAGGATCTGCAGTGCACTGAATACAGTTTAATAAAATAGTGTTGTAATGTGCTTCAACTTAACAGAAAACAATGATTTTGTGGGTGGCACTGAGTCCCTTTAGTAACAGATCGATAACTGAAGGGAGAAGTGTACACTTCAACTAGAAATTTTTTTCCTCCGGCGTGTTAAAAAGTAATTTATGCCAGGTAAATTGTGTAAAAATCCAGTGGCTCCTGCTCAGGACATAATTCCCATGCATTTCTGGCAACCATGTTCAGAGTTTAAATCATACCAATAAGAGTTATCTCTCTTTAGATGAGCAGTTTACTGTCAATCCAGCTTTCTCAAAAGTACTTTAAAGATGGCAAGGGCTGAAATCATCCCTGTTATTATTATTGTACATCCTTTTTCACAGATACAAAACAGTTCAGGATAGCTGAGGATAGCTTTAAGAGGTGAACAATCAGCTGGAACTTCTGTATCCAAACTCCTAACCGACATATAGATGAAGAAGAAGAGCGATGTATGCTTGTCATTTTCTTGCCCCATTCCCATTTTAGATATTTGCCAATAATCCTTGAACAAAATGTAGTGGGACAGGTATGGTGGTGATGAGTGACTGTACAAAACCTCCGGGGCATTGAAAAGCTGTCACAGCCTCCTTTTTTACTTCTGGTACATTGCCATTGAAGGAAGATACTGCATTTTCGCATTTAATCTTGCTTGTGGCATTTATTTGCTCTCTGTTATATTCTGCCTGTCATGATTTTCACATGCAGTTAATGTTTTTCTAGTCTGCAAATGGCAGATGCAGAAGCAGCACCTCAAAATAGCTATCGTCACATGTCATTAGACTAATAGCTTTAGTTGTCAGTGGTTGGTTTTTTTGTGTGGTTTTCACTCCCACTGCAGAAAGCCCAACTGGATAGAGAGGCAGAAGCTGGTTCTGTTTCACCAGTAGCATTAATGATCTAGTTTAGCACTCATTATGTTTTGCATAACCCTATCAATCTGAAAGCTGTGGACTGTTCTCATGTTGCAAAGAGGGTAATCTGAAGGAGGTGTGACATCGTTCAAGGTTCAGAGGAAATCTCTGAAGGCAGAGAAAATGTCATATCTTGAAACAAATCCCTGCAGGATTGGCAGCCCTATTTCTGCTTTTACATTTTTTTCCAGGGAAGGAGAACCATTGAGGATAGTTATGCACTTTGTATGGCAGGTGCAGGTCCACTTTCTGTTCTCCACCCATTCTCTTAATGGCTGTAAAACTTGGCCCTTTGGTCTCAGAGCTGGCTGGAAATTGTGCCCCGTGCCAGTTCTGTATTTCTCCACATATTTTGTTTTCTGCTGCACTCTTTTCCAAGTTGTGTCATACAGGAGATTTTCTGAAATCCAAGAGTAACCTTGACTTCTGCGCATATTTGAAGTGATATCGTTACTTTTATTTATCTTTGTGCTCTCTGCCAGAATGCAGAAGGTAGAATTTTTAACAGTCGTCTGTGGAAGTCTTCTAGCTGTAATAGTTACGGGATATAGGGGAATCCAAGTGCCTCTGGAAATGGGTATTTATTAGGCAAGCTGATATAATCAGAAAAAGTGGGCCGCTAGTCTAAAAGGCAGACAGCCCTTTGACTGTTTGTGTTTGCACCAAGAGTTTGCACTGAACTGTTTGTGTTTGCACCAAGAAGTTTGGTCCCGTCTGTATCTGTCCGTATCTTCCTGTTTTCCATCACAAGCTTGTTGATGTTGTCGTTCATGCTCAGGTGTGACAGCCAGCTTCACTGATTCTGTCTGAAAGTTGGAAAAAAGTGAAGTAAAACATTTCGCAATATTGAAGAACATGGTGGTGGAATTCTATGCTTCCTGGATGTCTGCATCAACTGGCACTTTGTCGGGTATTTCTCTTCAAACAATTTCCTGTGCAGTAATATGTTCAACTGCTGTGGTGAAATAGTCGCCGCTAATGCACTGGAACAGGTTGCCCAGAGAAGCTGTGGCTGCCCCATCCCTGGAGGTGTCCAAGGCCAGGCTGGATGGGGCTTTGAGCAACCTGCTCTGGTGGGAGGTGTCCCTGCCCAGGGCAGGGGGTTGGAACTCAATGATCTTTAAGGTCCCTTCCAACCTGAACCGTTCTATGATTCTATGATTCTATGATTCTATGATTCTATGATTCTATGATTTAATGTACTTGGTGTCAGTGCACATGTGGATGCACATGTGCTCCTCTCGGTACAAGGCAATAAACACATTGCTAGGCAGAGAAAGAGAACATTCTGAAGTTGTCATATACCATGAAAATGTTAATTGGGAAAGTTTTGTTTATGGCATTAGTTTAAAGCATGTTTTTCATACAAAGTTTTGCAGCACTTTTGACAATGCTGCATGGGTTCTTAACAGTCAGAGATTCATGGGCAGAAAAGCAGAAAGGTGGAAAAGCTTCTCAGGTGGAACATGCTTAACCATAATATCTTTAGGTTGTTCAGAATAGGAAGGAAAAAACCACACACCCCCGCACGCACACAGAAAAAGCAGGGAAGAGGTCAAACAGTTACTTCTATCGCCGGTTGGAGAGATATTAAGTTTCAAACAGAAATTGGGTGGCAGCTTGCCAAAATAACTATTTCATCTGCAACGTGATCAGACACTAGAACCATTCTGGAAGTTCAGGAAAAAGAGAAAATACTGAATTAAAGCAGTGGTGACAGTAGCTCTCTGTATTTCAAATGTATCCAAAATGCTATAGATATTGTTCTCTTATAGCAAGTCTCCAGCAAATGCAATTCATAGGGAAAGGAGTAAGAGTTTTAGCAAGGCAGTCTTTTGAAAGTGAGCATAATAAAAACATTTGTGTGGTAAGTCCTCATTTAAATCTTTTGTCTAATTATAGGAAAGTTGAATCATGCTTTATTCACATTTAAAATATCACAAACCAAGTAATATTACTTTCACGGAGATCTTCAAGTCATGACTGTTACTTGATTTATGAATAGAGCCCAACTTAAGTCACATTTGTCTTCCAAATGTCATCTTTTATACATACATATCTACAGTAGCATATATTTATGAAATATACTTTTCAAATCAGTTACAAGTGTTTCCTTTGTTCCTGACAATAACAGTCTCAGTTATTGACTGTTTCAGGGGACATGTTTGTCTCTTTATTATTCATGCAAGATCCTCCGTCCATTTCTAATTCCAGTGGTTATAAGGTGCCATAGACATGGACATGGGTCTCAAGGTGTGTAGATCTGTCTTAGGGTGGTTTCATCTGTGTGTGGTTGAGATATCAGAAGGTGGTGATAGGCAACTGTGCTTACACACAAGAGTTTTTAGCAGTTGACCCCTATAGTGCTGAAGCTCCTGGGTAGGAGCATCAACTAATATCATCTACTGAGTCATCAATATCCTGATCGTGCTGATTCCATGTCTCCTATTTTGCTGGATCCATAAAATAAAATTTCCTTTTCTAGTAGAGGTATGGATAGAAGCCAGTTGAGCTTGGCATGCACATGAGGGAGGTGAAATGAAAGGAAGGGGAATATTCTCAGGACTTTCTGCAAACTCTGAGATATTTTTCGCAATTAATAAGTCTTTCTTACTAGAAAGCCTACTAATCAGGTGGGTTATCAGGTTTTGAAGTCCAGCCAGAAACTCTTTTTCTTTTCAGCTGGATGAAGACTGTATCTTTGTCTGTTAGAATTAGCACCACTTTGGCCACCTGCTCCTTCTGAAAAGTAGCATAATCCAATGACAGCATCAAAACTCAGAACTTCATTCTGCTTTTTGTTCTGCCTTTTCTTCTAGCTATTTGGCCTTGGAATTACCTATTAAAGTCTTTCTATCTCAATTTCACCACCTCTAAGGGGATGATATCTCTAATTAATCAAACAAATGCAGAAAAATCTTTTAACACATTTAACTATGTAAATTTGTCAAGAAATTTAACCTGGTAGGGAGTGGGCCTATATAAAATGGTCTATACCTTTGGTAGCTTTTCACACAAAGGCATGGATGCATCTTGTAGCCTACTGTATTCCTAGAATGATTTAGAGCGGGTTTTGATTTTTAAAGTCTCAAATGGTAGCTTTTGCTGTTCAGGAAACTCCTTGTCATGGTCCTTAAAAGCTATGCTGTGTTGCCGGCCCTTCAGTCAAACTCTCAGAACTCTAGTTCTTAACAGATCAGAGGCTTCTGCTTTTTCTTTTTTTCCACAAAAACCACTTCAGTTACCCTCTATGATTTAGTAGAGAGATCTCGATAACTGCCGTGGTTTTTTTTCCTATTGCTCTTTTCTTCAGCTAATCTAAAATAATTCCTACTCTTGCTACAGTCTTATTCCTCTTTGAATAAAGAGTCAGTAGATTTTTGCTGTGAGAAGATTTCTTGGTCCAAACTTTTTTCAGTGAGCTAGAATCCAGTATTTAACAGTCACCGAATGGTCAGCAAATGCTCTCAATTCTATGCTATTATCTTTGTGTATAAACTAGAAACTGCTCAACACTAGACCCTAAACTCTGTGTGGTGTCATACCTAGTCATAAAGTCTCCTGAGAGGAGTCTTCTGCTTTGTGATTGCTGAACACTGTAAGGTGCAGTATGAAATTGTCTCATGCAATTAGAAATATCTCATGGCTGTAATCAAGTACCATTTCAAGCACCACACTGCATTTGATTTATTACTAAAAATCTGGTCCATGCTACCTGCATTTGTGTAGTGGTTGTGGTTTTGTGTCTTATAACCTCAGTTAACTCCTCAAGTTCACCGTAATGAAGATGTAAATTCTTTTATCTAGGAATGTGTCTGCTAATCTTAACTATGTAAAGTGTTCTCCCTTCTGATGCTACTGCTAGGCAAACAAGTGCAATAAGGCATATGTAGATGTTTCTGTAGGTTTTCTTCATGGCATATAGACCTTGAAAAGCTCTATTAATTTAATTCTAAGTTATTAGCAGCATTCTATCTGCTCTGTTGAAAATTTGTCATATGTTGTGCCTGTATTTTCTGACTGCTTTTACCTCCCCTCACCTTCTTTAGGATGCATTTCCTACCCTTGACCATCTCTTGCAGAGGTCAGAAGAGATCACTTGCAGCTCATCAATGCTCCTTCAAAGACTGTTGCAAGAGAGCGAAAATAAGGTACATCTCATAACCAGGTATCATATATAGTTTTTTGTTGTTTTTTTTTTTTTTTGATATTTTGTTCTTGTTGTTTTGGGGAATTAAGCAGTGCGTTCAGGGTCAAATCCCACACGTATCTCGGCTGTGCAGTGCACTGGCCCTTGCTACCTTTACATATTTAGTCAGGCCCTTGACAGTGTTTTAAATGAAAAGGTGACAGATGATGAATGACACACAGCACTCTCATATGTTTTCATATTAAAAAAAAAAAAGAGGGACTATTGTTTCAAAACATCAAAACTCTTTTATCTCATGAAGAAACTTCAATAGTTCTATGAAAGATTCGGTTGCTTAAAAAGTTGGTGAGTGTGCCCATATGTTTTCATATGATTCTTTTATGATGCTGGCCAGCAATGATGAAATTAGCATGTTTTGATCTATATACAAGTTGTTCATAAAGAACTTGAAAGGAGTAGTTAGGAAAATCCAAGTGCTGAAACATTTAAAGTATACTTTCTGGTCTCACTTTTGTGTGATTGTCAGCCAGGGACTATCATGATCAAGGTAGCTTGCCAATTGCCTGCCATAGATATAATATTTATTGCTGCAGTGGGGATTTCCTATCAGAGATCTAAAGACAGACTTTTATACATTGTTTCTCCTAGGTAACCTATTCAAATCAGCAGAAGAGATCTGATAGTAAAGTAAAAGTAATCAAAAGATATGTATTTTTGATCTTTGGGTTTATTTGAACTTCATTTTTTTTTGTTCAGGTTTTCCTTCACATAGCTGAAAAAAAGAGAAGGAAATTGGCTGGTGTTCTGCTTTTCTGTATAAAATTCATAACCATGTAATGATATTAAAATTAATAGGTTCTTTTCCTACCAACTTATGAGGCATAACATTTATTTTTCATGCTACCAGAAAGTAGATGTATACAGTTTAGCAGGAAATTAATCTCTTTTAAGTCTGTTGGAAATATATGGGAACACTTGGCTCATCAAATCGTAATTGGCTAACATTTCTGCTTCTCTTTTCCTAAGATAGAATTAGACAGTGGTCCAAAGCACTGAGAATGACAGGATGGGGTTAACATATTCTAAATAATTCCCATATTCTGAATAATGTCCCTGATTACTTGCACAAACTATGGTCTTCACACAGTTGATTCCCTCCAAAATTGATCTGTTGGTCGTCAATTCTTGTAGATATATGGCCTCCTATTTTTTGCCCTTCCCTTCCCTTCCCTTCCCTTCCCTTCCCACCCAACTGACCGCATCTGCAATAAAACCTGACCATTGATGTCTTCTCCTGCTGAAGGACATGGATCATATAAAAGAAAAGGATTACAAGGTCTTCAGATATACCTGCATTGACTCATATGATTCCTTAGAGTGTATTTTTTATTGCCTT